>BQNB010001471.1:2932-118158 GCA_026074375.1 Tanacetum coccineum
TTGTTTATGATCGCCTTCTAACAACCTACACAAAATATGATTTGTTAAGACATTTTCCTGCTACAAATAAAACAAGAGTATATTATAAAAATCATCCTTGTGGTTTGGTTATTAAAACCGAAATTGTTCCTCACTGATACTATTTGCATAATTTGGTCCCTAATTGCAGGTTTGCTTTCGTTTTTTGGTCCCTTGTCCGTAAAGGATATTGATTTGCTTTGATTGATTGCTTGATTACAATTGATAATAGCCAACCTATATATAAGATACAAAGGAACCTTCTAGACTATGGGTTCGGGCCAATGGGCCGACTACACAAAATATACAATATAATATCTACTTTAATAGTTAATAGTTAAAGGACTAATATAAAAAACCAGAAAAAAAGAAAGTTTGGTTTTTCCCACTCTTTCCTTATAGTCGGTCGAACCACCTCCTCATGAGGAGGTGGGGGACTTTGCTTGCAAGCCAAGTTGAAAGGAGTATATAAGGAGGTCTTACGGTCCTTGAGAGCTCATAACTTTAATCTCTAAAATCTCTAATCTCTCTTGCTCTTTCTCCTAGTCGACCGAACCAAAACCTTTTAAGGTTTTCGGTTTTTCTTTTCCCCTCCTGTTCAATCGGCAGCAAACCCACAAAGGGTTTTCGTTTGGTTGTGGTTCGACCCTTAAAAACACGAAGGGTTACTTTGTTTAGTTGATTGTCAATCTACGGTGATCGTTTGGTTAAATACTACTAGTACTAGCATACACGTTGTTTGCTAAGAACGTATTGTGTGTGTGTAAACTTAGAGGGATTATTCTTTTTATCCTTGGTGGTTTTTGTTGGGATTTTACATCTATTTAACTAATTAAACATATCACGAGTACGCAGCGAAAAAATCAAACACGTATAGAACTTATAATTAACAAGGGATTGAAGATGTGTACCTTTTAGCAAGAAACGTTACACTGCTTTTAGCAATAAACGTTACACCGTCTTCAATATACGCGTGTGTATAACACCACGCAAAACCACCAAGGATCAAAAGAATAATCCCTCTAAGTTTACACACATATTACGTTCTTAGCAAACAACGTGTATGCTAGTACTAGTAGTGTTTAACCAAACGATCACCGTAGATTGACTATCAACTAAACCAAGTAACCCTTCGTGTTCTTGAGGGTCGAACCACAACCAAACGAAAAACCCTTTGTGAACAGGAGGGGAAAAGAAAACCGAAAACCTTAAAAGGTTTTGGTTCGGTCGACTAGGAGAAAGAGCAAGAGAGATTAGGGATTTTAGGGATTGAAGTTATGAGCTCAAGAACCCTAAGACCTCCTTATATACTCCTCTCAACTTGACTTGCAAGCAAAGTCTCTCACCTCCTCATGAGGAGGTGGTTCGACCGACTATAAGGAAAGAGTGGGAAAAAACAAACTTTCTTTTTTTCCGGTTTTGCATATTAGTCCTTTAACTATTAACAACTAATATTTATTCTTGTTAAACTTTTAACGATCGTTTTTTAAACACTAATTAATATTTTACATTAATATATTAAAACGTTATTCTACATATTAACGTGTGCGTCTCCTTAGACTCGAATAAATTCCGGACATATATAATTTATATTTGTTCATATTCTAACACAATATACCGAAGCAAATGATATTCACTTAACAATGGAGTAACTACCCAACTGCTTGAGCTATTCTTTAGCACTCGGGGCCTGCAAGATTAATAATGATGATTAAAAAAACGATGAAATCATATTTTTCTATTTACACAACTATATTGCATGCTCTACTTTGTAACTAAGTTTACGACAAGAGCAAACTGTAAGAGACAACAACTCATTATTATCTTCAAAAAAAAAAACTCATTATTGCATTATTTCTAATGAGGTCACTGAAATTAGAAATTGTTACTAAAAACGACACAAGTATAGATAATCATTGCAAGAACTATTCAATTTTGTAAACCACTATAATACCATCCTAAATTTCAAGAGCAATCATAAATTAAAATGAATATAAAATGTGGGTCAGATATTCAAATGCATTGCTTAACAAGTAAGCTTCAAGTGAAGTATGAAACTAATCAAGTTGGGTGGCGTATGAAGTTTATATATTTGGAAAAAGCGGGTAATACCTCAAACGTTTTTTGAGATAAGTATTGTTTAGTTGTGCATAGTGTGTGAAAAAATTAGAAGATTAATGGGGTTATAGGATTTTTAAAGGGTAAAAGTTTAGAAAAAGTAGGTATTGTAATACCTTTAACGACTAGTTTGACCACCTATTTAATACCCGTTACATAACATCTATAAAACAATAAAAAGAAAAAAACAAATTATGGGATCATTTGGGCTGGCAACGACAACGCCAGACCCGAAAACGCCATACCCGATGTGGTCTTGGCGTCGTCCGGTTGTGTTTTAGTGAAAACACACCGTATCGAGAGCTCTTAGGACTACTCAAATTTACCAAAACGAGTACTCGTTGTTTTTTTAATTTAGATCAATGTTTTAAAACTCGGATTGACCCAACCGGTTGAATCAGGAACCGGCTCAGAGTCCAGGCGAGATGTGATCGGGTTTTTGCTTGTTTGAGAACCGAATTGAGCCACTGATTTTTCATTGACCCAGTTTGATAAACTCGGTCGGGTCATGACTTTTTATCTAAAAATATGTCACAGCCCGCTGAAGCGGAAACAAGAAGTGTAATAGTGAAAGGCACAAACATAAGATAATAGAACAATACCATAGTTGATATAGGAACAAGTTCGCAACATTACAAAGTATCTTAGATCCAAACATCAGATCATAAACATAAGTCTTAACAGACACAACATTGTCTTTGAAAAAGATAACATAAGATAACTTCAAATGCAAGTGCCTTGGAAAGACATTACTGACGATCACCTGAAATGCATGAGAAAAACGGTCAATTATGAAATAGTTGGTGAGTACACACGTTTTAAATAACACAAAAGCCTTTTAAAGAATGTCATCATGGAAAATGTCCTATCAACCCATCTTGTTACAAGTCCCGCCCATACAAGACTTGTAACATATGGATTCACCAACATTTCCATAATAAAAGTAAGTTAAAAAATAGAACGTCAAAAAGTCAAAATATACTTAGTTGTAATAAGATGCAAAATGTAACATGTATAATAGTGCCATGCAACAAATGCCCCTATATAAATACTATGCATTCCATAAATAGGAAACGAGAGTTTGGCCGACCTCAAATAACGTTATCCATAATATTTACACTCCTTAAACAAGGAGCGTATGAACGGTATGTATAATTGGAGTGCGATCGGCAAACCAATGGGGGACTAACAATGTAAGGGCGTACGAAGGGTACGATACCTTGGGGTACGAGGTACACCCACATCTCCAACACTATCACCCATATTATAATTACATAAGTCTAAGTCTAAAAAACATGTCACGTCAAAAACAGAGCCCTAAACTCGTCAAGTCAAACACATCTCAAAATGAAAGTTTTAAAATCTAGTTTGTCAAATCACAAGAATTTATCAAAAATACTCTAAGTCATAAAAGCAACCAAGATTTTCATGTCAAAATAAGTCCAAATATATCAAAGTCTCACGTATATGTCAAAAGTAATTCGTCAAGTTAAATCATGCATTTCACCCCCAAAAAGTATGTAAAAACGGTAAAAAGGGGTCTGTGATAACTCACCTTAACAAGTAAGGAGTGAGTACAAGAAGCATGCACAAAAAGTGTACAACACCGATCACTTAGGCAACAATATCCTTTTACTAATAGCCTTTGCCTTTGTATAAGTGAAACTTCACATTTCTCTAATACAGTAGTTGGAACAATCTTATTTAGTGGCTGAACACATATGTGACTTATAAATGATTCATGGGAAATTTATTTATACAAATGGTTATGCATAGTCACCAACTAACTTAGCTAGCAAGTATATTTTTCTTCCAACTTATGACACTGTTAGGCTATCATTTCATCACCACAAGACATGAAAATAAAAGGAAAATCTTAGAGAGAGAAAGAACTAGAGAGAGAAACTAAAAGAAAGAAAATGGTGACTTTCACTTAGAAAGAAATGAGAAGCAACACCCTCTTAACATGCTAGGAGGGTTGTATCTATACTACAAAGAGTGTGGACTCCTTGTTGGGTCGTTTGGGCCTTTAATGGACCGAACTAATGGGCTTTAGCCCAACACCTAGGCCCAATTAGCTTAAATAAACTCCCGTAAACTACGTTTTCCTATACAAGGCACGGGAATATATAATGACCATCACTTTACATAAAAACACGGCTAACGATCTCCCCCTAAGGGGTGGTCATAACACTTATAGCTTCACGTCTTGTGACGTCTTGAATCTTAGAGCCTTGTGTTCTTGGGAATTCCTTTGAAGTTCCTTTTGCATGCCTGTGATCTTGGATCTTGATCTTTGACTTGATATCTTTTAGCTTAGTCTTGATATCTTGGTCTTTAAATATGTATCCTTGAATCTTTTGCTGCTTTGCGTTTTTGTGTCTCTACCCTCATGCTCAAGGTCTTGAAAGCTTGCTAACAATCTCCCTCAATATTTTCTTTGACATGATTACTTGTACCACATAATGGACGGAGTAGTACTTGATCCACTTGTAAGATATATCTTTGTTATTGCCCAACAATCTTGTCAATTATGTTCTTTTGAGGAAGTGCTTGTACATCAGAGATTGCGGAAGACATTGACGCATGTACTTGAGCTTTCATCATGTATTTATCTTTGTCGATTGAGCATGAGGTCTTGAATCTTGACTCAGCTAGAATGAGGTTGTAACGCCGTCACTTATACCTGAAAATTGATGTTAGTGATAAACAACAGATATTGACGAATATGGCTTTGTCATTCGTCTTAAGTTCGGTTACATTAATCTCTGGTTTTGTGAGGACCGTTTTACAGTATAAATACTGTACCTGTGATCAAGTAGATTCAACTAAAAGAATCTCCTTGACAGGGTTTCCAGCTCGAAGTGTTAGATCCTCTAACGCTATTGCATTAGATTCACCGTACTTGCTTGTTCTCATTACCGGAACGTCTCAAAGCAGACATCACGGTAAGAGTGAATCAGATAGTTACTATCTTTCTGATTGAGTCGTCAATTCATACACTAGACCAAAATCGATATCCAATTAACACAAGCTTGATTCATGGTAAATCTCACAAGTCACCTACAACTGAGCTGATTTTGATGTTGACTCTGAAGGATTTTCTATTCTATCACTGTGAATCTTAAAAGAGTATCACATGAATGTTCTAGGCAATTATCACTGGAGAATGCGTAGGACTCTTTGATACCAAAGTTTGTTTAATGAATGTACGGACATTTGTATATATATAGGAATTTGTTGTCTTAGTGAGATTTTTGATAGATCTTCACTCTATAAGTTGCACTTTTGTATTTTGGTGATCTGATGGCGGGAGCGGCGGTCTGCCACTTTTCAAAATCAATGATCTCAGAAATAAGGGAAAGCCGGATAGAAGCGTGTGGTTCACCGTGTGAATATGAAACAAATTCTTTGAGAGGAAGCACTGTGTAGCAGGGATGGGTTGTGATTTGTTCACTTGGTCCATGATGATCCACCCTACCCACAATAAAATTCAATCTTGTCTTAATATCAGGAATATTCTTGTTGATTACCCGATAGATTATGCAAATGACCCATGGTTTTCTTTCCATTTTTTTTTTTTTTTTTTTTTTTTTTTTTTTTTTTTTTTTATGTCTAAAGTGTGTGGAGGGCTTCTTTGGTAACACCCCATTTTTTTACATATAGCAACATAAGCTAATCTGGAGTATTACTCAAGGTACATCAGCATAATCATAGAAAAAAATCAAAAAGAGTTGTTTTTGTAAATAAGTTATCATTCATTATTTTTCAGAGTTTTTACTAACGATGATCGTTGGTGCTCCCATAATTATATACAATATAGTTTAAATGATTCGTTTTTCCCATTTCATGTCCTCGCACTTCGTGCCATAGGTTACCTAAGACAAAAAAACATGTTAAAAAGTCACAAAAAGGTTGAGTGAATCATAGGTTTAAGTAATCATAATTTGAATGCAAGTGCGATATTTGGGTTACGTGGATTTATACATACGGTATTTAAACATATTTATTATTTCCATTAGCTCATGATTCCGAGCCTTAGGGTTTGGTGATATGTTATAATCCTGCGGGTACCTTACCATAAAATACCGCGTGATTTCTAAGATGTGCAATTGGTTATCAAGTAACTGGGTTCTTACTTTATTACTTTACACCTAAGGAGAGTTCCAGCCCAAATAGATCTATTAAATCATTCGAGCTTTACTACGGAGAGTCTAATAATTACCAACCATACACATCCATCTTATACAAATTCTAATTAACGGTTCATGGATTATGGGGGAATAAAGGCAAAGCGTTACTTAGGGCAATTAGTAAATTGAAATAGCATACAGAAATAATTGCATTCATGTTTATAGCATGTATCCCCCTCGCGGGTTTATAAAACATTTGAAATATTGAAATGCGAGGCTATGAATCATCTGAACAGCTTATAGGAATTGATAGCAATTGTATATGAAAATGAATTAGTAACGGCTTCGTCAAGGCAACCGTGAATATTATGTCAAGTTTAGTTTGATTGAATATGTATTTTTGTATATTGATGTTGATTTTTGATATAAAAGATTATTCATAACACCGTTTCGGGCCATCATAATTCAGAAGTCATTCAGTAAACGTTTGAGGAGCTAGGGCACTTTAATTCGTTAACCAACAACTCAGTCAGAACGTTATATACCAAGATGAACTCCTTTAATATGAAGTCCCATAGTATTGTGGTATAATATGAATCCGGGACATGATTTTGAAAGCTCATCGATGATGAATGATTTAATAGTTATAACAAAGATGTTTAAGCATTTTTTCAATATCTGGAAATGTTTAAGACATCAAAGCGTTATTAAAGTTTGTCTTGTATGTTATAGATGTATTTTTATACTTTTTCTAAAGTTTACATTTTAGTCTACCCTTGAGTTTGAAGAGTGGCAGAATTATACTTGGTTTTGCACTTTTACGTATTTGGTCTTCAGTTAAAAGATATACCAAGTAACCTTGTACTTTAAAAAGTGACATAATAGACCCTTGTAGTTATAACTTTGATAAAATGACACTTTTAGTCCTTTTAGTTATAAGTTTCTGAAAGTTACGATATATACCCCTTGCCATTGGATAATTTTTTCAAATAATGTCCAAATTGCCATGCAAAGCTTATTTTTACAATTTCAATTGACATTTTATAAGTTATAATAACTAAATTATGAAGATTTAACATTACAAGTTTATATTATCGATTCGTTAAGCTCAGGAAGCAAAAGGGTCATATTAGGTTTTAAAATGAAAACGTGCGGGTTTTAAGCTCAAATTCTTTCATGACTTATCAAAGAACTTATTTTAATGTTAGTTAAGCTTATTGGGATAGATTATAACAATATTTTACAAGCTTAGCTTATAGATTAAGCAAAAACATAAAATTGGGTGTACGGTTTTGGATAAAAAAAGGTTATAACACATAAGGTTTTTGGAGGTTAAAAGCTTTATATTTGATTTTAGCTTTTCATATGAACAATTTAAGGGTATGTATAACTGAATATAAGCTTATAGTACCTGGTCTTTGAGATTATAGCTTAGAAATGGTCGGATCGGGAATTCGGAATTTTAGCTTCGTACGATAGAATAACGAATAAGGGGGCTTCGTTTCTTGGTTTCTTTTGTCTTCTTTATATTCTTGAGCCTTATTAAGACTATTAGAATCTATAGAGAAAAATTATTGCGTCTATGTTAGGGTTTTAGAGGAGGACAGTAGGAGGATGAAGATAATGAAGTGTTTAGGGTTTATTTATAGGGCGGGAATATGACCTTATAGGCACAAGGTAAGCTATGTGATCTGGTTAGGACATGTGGGAAGTCTAGAGGGTGATGAGTAGGGGCTATAGGATGTGTTGTTTAAGCTAGAAAGTAGCCATGATGTGTTGGCTTGTTCCTTTGATGTAGTGGTAAGAAGGAGAGAAACAAGGGCCATGTGCAATTTTTATATTAAAAATGGACTAGATATTTGTGTGAGGTGCTTGTAAGAGCTTAGGGATGAAGGATCTTAGTCATTGAGGTGCTTGTTTGCAATATAGAACTTTAAAATGGGTTAAAATGTGAAAAAGGGGTATATACGGGTCTAATTAGGGCTCATAAGAGTTCGGATTGAGTTTTCTAGCTTGTAATTCTAGTATATTGATTAGGAATGACAGGGTACTATTAATTAAGACTTCATATTAAGGATTTATAATCAACAATTTGTTTGCGTGGTTTGGGTTAAATGGGTAGAAAATGGAGGTAAAACGGGCATAAAGTTCTAATTAGGGCATAATTAGGGTTTTCTAGATTTATTTCTTGTACATTGCTGTGATATGGTGATAATATGGAATGTGATTGATATGTTGGATTTATGTTATTATAACTTATTTGAGGTTGGTTTTGGGTTTACAATGGATAAAAATCAAGAAACGAGTCATAGTTTAGAAACTAGCTCGGTTTTAGGGTTTAGGGTTTTGAATTAGGGTTTTGAGTGTAAAAAGATGTATGAAAGTTTATGAATAGAATAATTAGGGTTTAAACATTGTATATTGAGTGTAGTAGCTTGTACATAAGTGGTGGTGAAGAAATTAGAATGAAAACGGAGGTAAAACGGCTATTTTGGAGATCATGCTTAATGACTTGTATATTGAGCTTTTAAGGACTTGTACTTTGATTTGAAGAGATTTTATATTTCAAATGAGATGTTATATTACTTGTACATATGCTTTAGTAGCTTGTGCATTCACTTTAGATGTTAACCCTTCATGGAATTAGGGTTTAAAGGCATACGATAACGGTTTAAAGCCCGTTTTGATATAACGTTGCGAATGGTACATTATAGGAATAATGTACTTTGTAAAAATGATATTATGATATTGACTTGATATATTAGATGATTGTTGACCTATATGAAGTTACGGATTCGCCATATGTAGGTTGCTTGAGACCGTTTAACTCTAGTTTTGCAAGAAATGTTTTGTACATCTGAGTTATTGGACTAAGTAAGTATGTAAATAAAGAGAATTTCCCTGGAAAATGGTGAGTTATATTTAACTGTTAGATTGTACATCATTTTACTTAATAGATGGATATTTATTTTATGGAAAATTGAAGTTGTTGAAGTCCCCATCCTTAACAGAAATCTGTCCCGAGATTTATTTGATGTTGATGTGATGATTGAAAAATAGTGAGGATTAATTGGCTCGAATTTCGTCTTCGCAGTTCCATGTAAACTCTGGCCCTTTTTAGAGTTCCATGTTACTTTGACTATAGGAATGTGCCTTGCTTAGCTGCTTGATTTCACGGTCTAATTATATCCTTGGATCTTCTTACAAAGTTGAGTTTGTGTCAGTTGAAGTTTCTTTCCATTGGATTAATAATGAGATATCGGATAGCATTTCTTGAGATTTGAAACGTAGATAGTATTATGGAAAATACTAAGACTCTTCTGAAGCTCTAGTTATACGCCACTTGGACAATTCGTTCAAAGATTTTGAATGAGGCCAATGTATTCGGGGATTAAGCGTCCTCGTTTTCCGAATCGAAAGATATCTTTGCGAGGTTGTTGCTTTCAACTTAAACACGATTGCCAAACTTGAATTCTAAGGAGTTTTTGCCTATCACATTGGCGTAACTTCTTTGTCGTTGCCTGCATTGCAAAGTGTTGACGAATTCTGCACATTCTTTTCACGTAGTTTCTTGAGATATTTATTGGGCCCGAGATTTTAGTGAATGCGAGGCAGTGGATTGTCAAGAAATGATTTGAATTGTAAAAGAGTTGCAAATAGTGGAATTATTTTTGGACAATGAACAGTGATGACTAGATACCATAACGTATGAAGGTAATATTGATAATAAGGAATTTATTGTACAAAACGGATTTGAAAAGAATCATTGTTTGTACGAATGTCATACTTAAGCCCCACTCATTTTTAATTTTGTCATTTACAAACAAATGCATATCAATCTTTGTAATTGAGGAATATATAAATTCATAGTTCGGAGGTTTATTATTTACCTTATTTAAATGAGAGAAAGCGTCCTATTCATTTCACTTAGATGATTATAAATCATCCTTATTTAAGCATATAAATTAATCATGATATTAAACGGTATTTAGTATAGAAAGATAAAACTATGCGAAAGATAATGAGACATTAAATCAACAGATATCGATCTATTAATCAATGTTGGACGGATTCGGCATACAATTCCTCATTTCTGAGTAATTTAAAATTATTTATCAGTATGTTCTGCGTGGTATTCTTTGTTATAAGAGTAGATAAGAATTTCATTGATGAAACTATTATGATATTTGTTCTAAGTATGGTTTATCAACACTGATTCATGAGATCATTAAATATGGTAGTGCGTGTTATTTTAAAACAAATTACTTGAATTTTTTGTGTTCGCTATCTCGTTCTGAAAGTTGTTTAGGAATATCTTCATTCCTTACTCTCATTTTATGATAGTCTGATCTTAAGTTGATTTTTTTTGTGTAACGCTTTGAACCTTGAAGTGATCAAATAAGTCATTGATTTGGGTATAGGTAATGTTTATTCAACTCCCGGTGATTTGGATTAATATATTATGAAGGATAGAAAGAATAACGGAATATCCTGGATATATAAACTTTCGTTTTTTATACAGGATATTAGATTTTTCGGGTTTGTTTGGTCACTTCGATGTGCATCAAAGTTGTACCGTGATAAGAATTGGGGATGACTTCTAGTGCAGAAAAAGTTGGCATGATACTTGGATAATTAATCTCATACCTATGATGATGATGCTGATGAAATAGATTAATTTTGTAAGGTAGGTTCTTTACAAAGTCAGGAAGGTTTTGTTTATTCGTGACCCTAAATATACGGTACTAGAATTGTGAGGTATTAATTTTTTTTTTTTTTTAAATCAGAATGGTATTTTATCCGTTGAAAAACTTGCCTTTATTATACTTTACATAGTCAAGATTTGACAAGTGTTTTTATTTATACCAGAAACATGTGGTTAGGTTATAACATAGCTATAATAGATCTAATCTATATTCGAGGGTCCTTTGGTTATGCATTTTCCTAGTTTTGATGACCCTATATTGTTGCAAATATGACATTGACAGTGCAAATCTGTGTGATGCAGGGTGATATTGTACCTTAAGGAAGGTAGCCATGGTATCCTTTGGCAGGGATAGTACTATAGTTCTTGTCTTCTATTTGCTGGTGGTGGTTGTAATTGTTGTGTTTTTTGATAGTATTGTTGTTTTTTGGCGAATTGTTGGAGGTGATTAATTGTTGTTGCGGTTCTATTGGGGTAGTTGTTGTTGTTGTGTGTCGGTGGTGTTTCCTCTTTATCATCAACACTTTTTGTTTATGGTTATTGGTTTCTTGTACAGAATTGTGTTTCATTACATGCTTTATTAACTTTTGGGTCATGGTAATGGCTTCTTCCATTTTCTTAATCTCAGTTTGAGGATAATACTTTTCTATCAAGAGTCTTTTAAATTCAGACCAGGTGATCTTATAGGCTTTTTCTATTCCAATTGGACTGGGTATATGAATTCACAGAACAAAGCTTCATTAGTGAGGGTTACTAACAGCAAATCTACTTTGTTCTTCTCAGGAACATTTGATACGAGGAAAATTATGATTAAGTCCGTTTTTTAAACAGCGATTGAGACCAACAGCTCCGTCCGTACATTGAAGTAGAAAAGTGGCAACTTATGTAAAACTTCTTGTAAGGCATTTCCT
This sequence comes from Tanacetum coccineum, assembly GCA_026074375.1. Classification (NCBI taxonomy): domain Eukaryota; kingdom Viridiplantae; phylum Streptophyta; class Magnoliopsida; order Asterales; family Asteraceae; genus Tanacetum; species Tanacetum coccineum. The sequence goes on from BQNB010001471.1 coordinate 14,818, forward strand.
TGCCTACAGTGAGTTTTTCTTGGTTTAGTGTTAGGATGTTTGTACTTGCCATTATTGCTAGGCTTGTGCTTCCAGAATTGGCCAATGCTATGTGCACTAGTTTCTCGATGGTAGCATGAGTCAGGAATAGTGCTTCAGTGTTGACATCCTTTTGTGAGGCATTCTATTCAACCATAAATAACACGATAATAAGAATCATTTATGATAGTCATATCACAATTATTGTTATAAAAATTGAAATTTCATACTTAGTGATATTGAATATTCATCTATTTGTGAGTTTTAACAAGAAATAATTATCATTGGATATTACATTGTAGGGGGGATATAAACAGGAAGTTTTGGAATTTAAGATTTTCAGTTATGTAAGCTGATTCAAATCAAGCATTTTAACTTATTAGATTCCTTAGGATTAGTTCACTTTTTCCTGTGCGTCGTTTTGATTTATAATGAGTTATTAAACTGGAATAGATTAAACTTATTGAATGGATATTCGGGAGTGTGGCATTGTTAATTGATTGATTGAAGACGGATTGATAACAAGAAATTGACATATTTGATATTGAACGTAAGGTAAAATGGAATTTCAACTTTATTTATAGATAACTTATCTTACATAACCTAAGATCTGACAGGTGTTGCTACTTATACTACGTGTCCTTAGATAAAAAGCGATAAAGATAAGGTTTCGATCTAGTACTTAGAGAACCTGGTCTTGAGCTTATAGTTTAGAAATGGGTCAGAATCGAGACTTTTAGCTTCGTACGCCTAGAATAACGACTCCAGGGCTTCTTTTCTTGGTTTGTTTTTCTTCCTTTCTTAACTTGAGCCTTCTTAAGATCTCTTAGAGCAAAGGATTGCTTCTATGTAAGGGTTATAGATGAGGAAGTGGGGGATGAAGAAAAATGAAGTGTTTTGGTTCCTATTTATAGGCGAATTGAACTTGGAGGCCAAGGGAGGTTATGAAATCTAAAGAGGACATGTAGGAGGTGTAGAGGGTAATGAGGAGGGTCTAGTAGATGTGTTGTTTAAGCTAGAAAGTAGCTATGGTGAGGTGTTTACCCCTTTGCATGCCACAGCTAAGAAATGAGAAACAAGGAACCATGTGATGAATTTTTAACTATATAAGATGAAGATATTTGAAGAGATGTGCTTTTAAGCTGCTAGGGAGGTAAGGTGCTTGTCATTGAGGTGCTTGGTTGCAAGAAATACTTTCAAAATGGGTCACTTTGCAAAGGTTTTTGATTTCGGGTACATTAGGGCTCAATTAGGGTTTTCAAGCTTGGATTTCGTGTACATTTGATTAGGAATGATAGGTTACTGGTCCTAAGACTTACATTAAGGATTATAATCAAAAGTTGATAGGTGGTGTGGGTTAAAATGTGTAGAAAATGAGTAAACGGGTCAAAAGTTCCAATTAGGGCATAATTAGGGTTTTCTAGATTTATTTCTTGTACATTATTGTTAATATGGTGAAATAATGATGGAATGTGATTGATAATGTTGTAATTTATGTTATTATAACTTATTTGAGAGCTGGTTTGGGTTTATAATGGATAAAAATCAAGAAACGGGTCATGATTTAGAAACTAGCTCGGTTTTAGGATTTAGGGTTTTGAATTAGGGTTTTGAGTGTAAAAAGATGTATGAAAGATGTATGAATAGAATAATTAGGTTTTAAACATTGTATATTGAGTGTAGTATCTTGTACACAAGTGGTGGTGAAGAGATTAGAATGAAAACGGAGGTAAAACGGCTATTTTGGAGATCATACTTAATGACTTGTATATTAAGCTTTTAAGGACTTGTACTTTAATTTGAAGAGATTTTATATTTCAAATGAGAGGTTATATTACTTGTACATATGCTTTAGTAGCTTGTGCATTCACTTTAGATGTTAATCCTTCATGGAATTAGGGTTTAAAGGCATACGATAACGGTTTAAAGCCCGTTTTGATATAACGTTGCGAATGGTACATTATAGGAATAATGTACTTTGTAAAAATGATATTATGATATTGACTTGATATATTATGATGATTGCTTGACATATATGAAGATAGGATTGCCATATGTAGGTTGCCTGAGCCCGTTAACTTTAGTTATGCAAGAAATGTTGTATATCGAGATATTGGCAAAGTAAGTAATGTAATAAAGCGAAAAATTTCCCTGAAAAAGGTGAGTTCATATATAATTGATAGATTGTACATCATCTAACTTAATAGATGGATATTTACATTTATGAAAATTACGGGTTGTTATAGTCCCCCATCCTTACAGAAATCTCGTCCCGAGATTTAATTGAATTTCGAAGAGATGATTGAAAACAGATGAGGATATTTAGCACGAATTTTATCTTCGCGTTCCCATGTAAACTCTGGTCGCACTTTTAGAGTTTCATCGCACTTTGATTATAGGAATACGACTTCGCTTAAGTTGCTTGATTTCACGATCCATGATTTCCACTGGTCCTTTTACAAAGTTGAGTTTGTCGTCGAGTTAAAGTTCTTTTATTGGAATGATGAAAGATTCATCGGATAAGCATTTCTTGAGATTAGAAATGTGGATACTACTAAGATTTTTAGGAAGCTCTAGTTTGTACGCCACTGGGTCAATTCGTTCAAGAATTTTGAATGGTCCAATGTATCGGGGATTAAGCTTTCCTCATTTTCCGAATCGAAATATATCTTTGCGAGGTGATGCTTTCTACATAACACGATTGCCAACTTGAAGTTCTAAAGGCTTTCGCCTCACATTGGCGTAACTTCTTTGTCGATGAAGCTTGCAAGTGTTGACGAATTTGCACGATCTTTTCAGTAGTTTCTTAAATTATTTCTGGTCCCGAGATTTAGATGAATGCCGGAGTGATGTCAGGAAATGATTATGAATTGTAAGAGAGTTGCAAATCATGTTGGATATAAATTTTGGAAATGAACAGATGATGACTAGAGACTTAACCGTATGAAGGTAATAATGATAATAAAGAAAAGGAATTTATTTGTACAAACGGATTTGAAAGAAACTGGTTTGTACGAATGCCATACTTAAGCCCATTCATTTATAATTTTTTTCATTTACAAACAGAGGCATCCCAATCCTTGTAATTGAGAATTTATAAATTCATAGTTCGGAGGTTTATAATTTCCTTATTTAAATGTAGAAGCGTTCTAATTCGTTTCAATAAGATGATTATAAATCATCCTATTTAAGCAAAAAACATGATATCAAAACGGTATTAGGTAGAAGATAAAACTATAAGAAGGATAATGAGACATTAAATCATACAATACCGATCTAGAAATCACATTTGGAGAATTCAACATGCAATTCCTCCCTTCTGAGTAATTTCAAAATTATTCTCAGATGTTCTATGTGTTCTTTGTTATAAGAGTAGATAAGAATATCATTGTTGAACACTATTATGAATTTGTCTAAGTAGGTTTACACACCTGATTTATGAGATCCATGAATATGGTAGGTGTGTTAATTAAACCAAATTACTTGAATTTTATAGTGTCCGCATCTCGTTCTGAAAGCAGTCTTAGGAATATCTTCATTCCTTACTCTTAATTTATGATAGTCTGATCTTAAGTCGATTTTTGAGTAAACGCTTGAACCTTGAAGTTGATCGAACAAGTCATTGATTCTGGGTGATAGGTATGTTTATTCAACTCCTGGTGATTGATATATATTCTAAAGGATAAGAAGAAAAATGGATCCCCTGGATATATACCTTTCGGTTTTTATACAGGATATAAGATTTAGTCGGGTTTTGTTTTGGTCACTTTGAGTGATCAAAGTTTTACCGTCGATAGGAATGCGGATGACTTTCTTGTTGCAGAAAATGTTGGCATGGTACTTGGATAATCAATCCATACCAATGATGATGCCAAAATAAGATTAAATTTTTGAAAGGTTGGGTTTACAAAATTAGGAGGCGACCCTAAATAATGGTACTATGAAATAGTGAGGTATAAAACGGAATTGTATTATATCGTAAACAACTTGCCTTTATACTTTACATAGTCAAGATTTGACAAGTGTTTTTATTTATACCATACACCCTGTGGTTATGTTCTAACATAGCTATAACTAGGATTTAATCTAGAAATTCGAGGGTCCTTTGTTTCTGTAGTTCCTGGTTTGATGACCTATCTTGTTGCAAATCTGACACTTGATAGTGCAAACTCCTGTGTGATGTAGGGTGCATCTCGTACACAAGGGATGGTTTCCTTTATACCATGTCTGCTGTTGGTGGTGATTATTGAGACGATTGTTGTTATGGTAGTTGTTGTTGTTACGATTGTTGGAGTGTTTATTGTTGTTGTGGTTATTAGGGTAGTTATCAAACTTTCGTTTATGGTTATTGGTTTCTTGTACAGAATTGTGTTTCATTACATGATTTATTTACTTTTGGGTCATGGTAATGGCTTCTTCCATTTTCTTAAGCTCGGTTTGAGGACAATACTTCTCTATCAAGAGTCTTTTAAATTCAGACCAGGTGATCTTATAGGCTTCTTCTATTCCAATAGACTAGGTAAATGAATTCCACCAGAACAAAGCTTCCTTAGTAAGGGTACTAACAGCAAATCTCACTTTGTTCTTCTTGGCACATTTGCTACGAGAAAATATCAATTCAGTCCGTTTAAACCAGCAAATGAGACCAACAACTCTGTCCGTACCATTGAAGTAGAAAAGTTGGTAACTTGTAAAGTTCTTGTAAGCGCATTTCCTTGCTACAAGAGTTTTTCTTGGTTTAGAGTTGGGATTGTTTATACTTGCCATTATTGCAGCTTGTGCTTCCAGAACTGTGGAAACGCTATGAGCAACTAGTTTCTTGATGGTAGCATAAGTCAGGAATAGTGCTTCAGATGTTGACATCCTTTTGGGAGGCATTCTATCAACATAAGATAACACGTAATAAGAATCCATATAATGATAGTCATATCACAAGTCATTGTATAAAAATTAAAAATTTCTTACTTAGTGATATTGAATATCATTATGTGAGTTCTAATAAGAAATACATATTCCTTGATATTACATTGTAGGATATAACAGGAAGTTTTGGAATTTAAGATTTTCAGAAATGAATGTTCAAACAAGCATTTGACTTATTAGATTCCTCGGGATTAGTTCACTTTCTAGTGGTCGTAGTATGATTTATAATGAGTTATCTAACTCTGCATAGATAAACTCATTAAAGGGATAATCGGGTGGTGGCCAAGTTAATTGATGATGAAGACGGAGATAACAAGAAATGACATATATGATATTGGTAAGGTAAAATGGAATTTCAACTTTATTTATAGATAACTTATCTTACATAACCAAAGATCTGACAGGTGTTGCTACTTATACTACGTGTCCTTAGATAAAAAAATGATAAAGATAAAGTTTCGATCTAGTAGTCTTGGAGTTTATGAAGTGTGTTCCATAAGATTCTTCATATATAGTTGATGGTGATCTTGGATATACTCAAGGGTTATTTCTAAATCAGAAATCCTAAAGCGAACAAAAGAAATCTTGTCTCTCTGTCCCATATGTTTCTTCGGTAGCGGGCTTCCTCAAGTTTGGTTTTCACATCATCAAAATACCTTGGCAAGATTATCCAATTATTAACAAATCTTTCTTTCATTTTTGCAATACAGTGAAAAGAGGGTTCTTCTAAGTAATTCAGAATGCTTTTAGTTTGTTTCTCATGGTGTTTTGCATGCATCTTAATAGAGGTTTTCCCTAATTCATATATCTAAGGTGAGATAGGAGTATAAGTTGAGACTGATGGTGATGCTAGGATACAGGCTTGCTTCCGAGATGAATTAAATAACGTAGTTAAAGAAGAAGATGGGGGATGAATTTGCTTCTTAGGTAGTAATAATTCTTTAGGAACAAGAAATATCGAGGATTAAACAGTAGTGAAGGTGGTAATATCGGAGATGGAGTTAAAATAGCTGGTGGAGTAATAGGATCTAGTAGTGGAATAGGTGATTCTTTAGCATAATATGCTTGTACGTTCTTCAAATAAGGATTATTATAGAAAAGTGAGAATGTTGGCGGGATCATACCATCCCTAGAATCTTCTGAAGAGTTAAAAGAAGTACTTCCTAATGTAGCTGACGAAGCTAAAGTATAGTTATGAATATTCATAGTGGAAAAAACATTTTCCATATCGAACTCAGATGAAGTGATAGTAGAATGAGGGGACGAAGACATGACTATAACAATCTAGTATAATATAAGTTATTTATATAATAGTATAATAGTTATGTATCTTTACATATCATTCCAGAAGATATAGCGGCACGGAGGACTTTCTTAGATGGAAAAAGAAAAGTAGTTATAGTTAAGGTTTCAACCTTGTTCTCTATAACGTAGGCTCTTGATACCAAATCTGTAACACCTCCATTTTTACAAATAGCAGCGGAAGCTAATTTGGGGTATTCATTATTTGAAAATATGTTACCATTCATTATTTCATCAGAGTTTTTACAAAAGAGAGGTCCCAACATCTAAAATACAACATTTGAATGATAATGGTTTTTCCATCTTCAAGCCCTCGCCACTCCGTGCCATTAGTTACCTAAGATAAAACATGCTAAAAAGTCAACACAATAGTTGAGTGAAATCCATAGGTTTAAGTAATATAATTTGAATGCAAATGCGATATTTGGGTTACGTTGATATACACCCGGTATTGAAATCGTATTTATTATTACCATTAGCTCATGAATCCGAAGCCGTAGGGTATGGTGATACGTTATAGCCCTTGCGGGTACCTTTACCAAAATACCCACGTGATTTCTAATGATGTGCAATTGGTTACTCGTAACTGGGTACACCAACGGGGAGTCCAGCCCAAATAGATCTATTCACACCATTCGCGCTTACTACGGAGAGTAATTAACAGTTCATGATTATGGGGACTTAAAGGCAAAGCAGTTACTTAGGCAATAGTAAATTGAAATAGCATACAGAAATAATTTGCGAGTTTATAAAACAAGATTGAAAAGCGAGGCTATGAACTCACCCAAACGGTTATAGGGAAATTGATAGCAATGTATATGAAATGAATAGTAACAGTTTCGTCACAGGCAACCTGTGAATATATGTTAAGTCTTAGTTTGATTGAATATGTAATTTTTGAATATTGATGTTGATATTGATATAAAGATTATCATAACACCATTTAGGCCATCATAATTCAGAAGTCATTCAGTAAATGTTTGAGGAGCTAGGGCACTTTAAATTGTAAACCCAACAACTCAGTCAAAATGTAATACCAAGATGAAACTCCTTAATATGAATCTCCCTAGTATTGTGGTATAATATGAATCTGGGACATGATTTTTGAAAGCACATCGATGATAAATGATATAATAGTTATAACATAAGCAGTTTTAAGCATTTTATTCAATATCTGGAAATGTTAAGCACATCAAGCGTTAATTAAAGTTATGTCTTGTAATGTTTTGAATGTATTTTTATACTTTTTCATAATGTTACATTTTAGACCTTTGAGTTTGAAGAGTGGCAGAATATACCCTTGGAGTTTGCACTTTTATGACTTTGGTCCCTCAAGTTTAAAAGATATACCAAGTAAACCTTATACTTTAAAAAGTGACATAATAGACCCTTGTAGTTATAACTTTGATAAAATGACACTTCTAGTCCTTTTAGTTATAAGTTTATGAAAGTTATGATATATACCCCTTGCATGGATAATTTTTACAAAACATGTCCAAATTGCCATACAAGCTTATTTTAACATTTAAATAGACATTTATAAGTTATAATAAACTAAAATATGAAGATTTAACATAACACAAGTTTAAATTAACGATTCGTTAAGCTAGGACGCAAAATGGGTCATATTATGGTTTTAAAATGAAAACGCGCGGGTTTTAAGCTCAAATTCTTTCATGAATTATCAAAGCACTTATTTTAATGTTAGTTAAACTTATTGGGATAGATTATAATAATAGTTTACAAGCTTAGCTTAAAGATTAAGTAAAAACATGAAAATAGGGTTTAAGGTGTAAGGTTTTGGATCAAAAAGGTATAACACATAGGTTTTTGAGTTCAAATCTTTATATTATGATTTTATCATGATCATATGAACATTATAAAGGTATGGATACATAATATAAGCTTATAGAACATGGTATTGAGCTTATAGCTTAGAAATGGGTCGGAATCAGGACTTTTAGCTTCATACGCCTAGAATAATGACTCCGGGGCTTCATTTCTTGGTTTCTTTTGCTTCCTTTCTGAACTTGAGCCTTCTTAAGACCTATTAGGATCTCTTAGAGCAAATGATTGCTTCTATGTAAGGGTTATAGAGGAGGGAGTAGGGGATGAAGAAAAATGAAGTGTTATGGTCCCTATTTATAGTCGAACTACCCTTAGGGCTCAAGGTAAGCTTGCAATCTGAGTTAGGACATGTGTATAAGCTAGGTAGGGATGTGGAGAAGCTAGTGTATGAGTTGTAGAAGCTAGGAAGTAGCTTTGATGTGTTGTTTTGTTTTGGTGATGCCGCGGCTAAGCAAGGAAGAACAAAGAACCATGTGATGAATTTTTAAACTATAAATGAAGTAGATATTTAGGAGAGGTGCTTGTAAGCAGCTAGGGAGGTAAGGTGCTTGTCATTGAGGTGCTTGGTTGCAAGAAAAACTTTCAAAATGGGTCACTTTGCAAAGGTTTTTGATTTCGGGTACATTAGGGCTCAATTAGGGTTTTCAAGCTTGGATTTCGTGTACATTTGATTAGGAATGATAGGTTACTGATCCTAAGACTTACATTAAGGATTATAATCAAAATTTGATAGGTGGTTTGGGTTAAAATGGGTAGAAAATGAGTAAACGGGTCAAAAGTTCCAATTAGGGCACAATTAGGGTTTTCTAGATTTATTTCTTGTACATTGTTGTTAATATGGTGAAATAATGATGGAATGTGATTGATAATGTTGTAATTTATGTTATTATAACTTATTTGAGAGTTGGTTTGGGTTTACAATGGATAAAAATCAAGAAACGGGTCATGATTTAGAAACTAGCTCGGTTTTAGGGTTTAGGGTTTTGAATTAGGGTTTTGAGTGTAAAAAGATGTATGAAAGTTTATGAATAGAATAATTAGGGTTTACACATTGTATATTGAGTGTAGTAGCTTGTACACAAGTGGTGGTGAAGAGATTAGAATGAAAACGGAGGTAAAACGGCTATTTTGGAGATCATACTTAATGACTTGTATATTGAGCTTTTAAGGACTTGTACTTTGATTTGAAGAGATTTTATATTTCAAATGAGATGTTATATTACTTGTACATATGCTTTAGTAGCTTGTGCATTCACTTTAGATGTTAATCCTTTATGGAATTAAGGTTTAAAGGCATACGATAACGGTTTAAAGCCCGTTTTGATATAACATTGCGAATGGTACATTATAGGAATAACGTACTTTGTAAAAATGATATTATGATATTGACTTGATATATTATGATGATTGCTTGACATATATGAAGATAGGATTGCCATATGTAGGTTGCCTGAGCCCGTTAACTTTAGTTATGCAAGAAATGTTGTACATCGAGATATTGACAAAGTAAGTAATGTAATAAAGCAAAAAATTTCCTTGAAAAAGGTGAGTTCATATATAATTGATAGATTGTACATCATCTAACTTAATAGATGGATATTTACATTTATGAAAATTACGGGTTGTTATACAATAGCCGGGCGGTCGACCTCCCTGTAGCTTGTACATCGTTCTAGGCGGGATTAATCGGGAATCACCGAGTTTAGTTTGAACCCCCTAGGTCATATGCATTGGGTTGTAGTGGCTTATAGTGTCTGTGTGAAACGTATAATTGTTAAAAAAATTTACTTAACGAAATTGGAATCACCGGGTTGAGTTTTTTTTTAATTTTGATTGTTATTTTTTATTATATTTATGGAAGTTATAATTTAAATTTTGAATCTTTTTACAACATTTTTAATTTCTAAATTTTCTAACATTTTCTAAATTTTTAATTTAAATTTAAATTTTTTAAATTTTGTATTAGAAAATATTGTGTTTAGGAGAGGGTTTATTTTTGTGAAAAAGTATGAGTTAAGGGGTTTAGTTTGTTCAGGTTTTGGAGTGTGCGGGTTTAGTTTGGGTATAGTAGGGAATCAATAATTAATATTGAGCTTTCTACCACTTGACCATCACTTTTTGAGATGCCGTCGATACTGTATGTGCAATGATTGTGGAACTCTGTTCTCTAGTACTTCATTGTGCTATAAATACATCCCCATCTCAATCTTTTCCCAAACCACTTATCTTTTCCCAAACCACTTCAATTTATCCCAATACTATTTTGTTTAGCAATGGCTGCTCGTGGTGGTAGAAACAACATTGTTGCCAAAAGGGTCATTGATGACCTAATTAATATCAGTGGAGAGAGATCGCTACCGAAGTATCTGAAGATCTTCATGGAGCAACAAATTACCGATCATCATCGGTTCATTGCTCGTATGCATGATGAAACTAGGACCTCAACGAATCTTATTAGTCAGTTGAAAGCATTAATTGCAGAGTTGGAAGCTTCTGGTGATTATGAGGAAGTGTTTGACCTTGTGATGGAACTCCAGGATGACAAGCGTAATGAGCAGGAGAAGATTCATGGTAAAGAGATTGATTTGGAGATGTTAAAGGCTGAAGGCAATGATGGTTAATTAGGGTAAGTTGGGGTTTCTTTTGTCTGGTTTGTTTATGTTTTTTAGTTGTTTAGTCTTTTAAGAGGGTATGCTGTCAGTTGGGTTTATGATTAGGTTAATTATGGGTTTATGATGATGATGTTAATTATGGATCATATATGTATGTTTAGGAAGATCTTTGAATGGAATGTTATGTTATGTTTATGGTTTTATTATACATTATTTTTGTTGTTAATGAGATTATGTCTGGTTATGAAGCTGTTAGTAATACGTTAGTCATGAGTATATGCGTTTTTTTGTGCGTTTGAATATTGTTGTGTGCTCTGTCATTGATGAGCCTTAGTTGTTGTTTGAGGTTGCGTTGTTGAATGCTGTTTGAATATGGTTTTTCTTTAGCTGTAGTGAATTGATTGATGGAATGGGTATGGGTGTGCCGTAGAAACTTGTTACCCCAGGTATAGGTGATAGATTGTTGTGGATTATGGATTCTGTAGGTAGAAGAAAAAACGGATACCTGGAATATATAACTTTCGCGTTTTTATACAGGATATAGATTAGTGGGTTTTGTTGTTGGTCACTTCGGAGTGATCAAAGTTTTACCGTTGATAGGGAATGTGAATGACTTTTGTCGCAGTATATATGTTGGATGATACTTGGATAATTAATCCATACCAATGATGATGTTGAAATAAGATTAATTTTGAAAGGTTGGTTGTACAAAGTCAGAAGGGACCCTAGTTAATGGTTACTATGAATAGAAGGTATTAAAAACAAAATTGTATTATCTTAAACTGAACAACTTGCCTTTATACTTTACATAGTCAAGATTTGACAAGTGTTTTTATTTATACCACACACCTTATGGTTAAGTTCTAACATAGCTATAACTAGGATCTAATTTAGTAATTCGAGGGTCCTTTGGTTTTGCAGTTCCTAGTTTGATGACCTATCTTGTTGCCATTTCTGACACCTTGATAGTTCCAAACTCCATGTGTGATGCAGGGTGACATCTTGTACATATGAGGAAAGGTATTTGGTATCCTTTGGCAGGATTGTACTTATCGTTTCTTGTCATTATTCTGCCTGGTTGGTGGTGTAGATTGTTGTGGTTATTGTGATAGTTGGTTTGTTTGTTTGCGTTTGTTGGAGTGGTTTATGTTGTTGCGGTCATTAGGGTAGTTGTTCGAGTGTTGTCGGTGTGTGTTTTCTTTTATTATCAAACTTTCGTTATGGTTATTGGTTTCTCTGTTCATATTTGTGGTTCAATTACTTGCTTTATTAACTTATTGGATCATGGTATCTATATGGCTTCTTTCTTTTCCTAATCTCGGTTTGGTGGAAAATATTATTTTATCAAGAGTCTTTAATTCAGACCAGGTGATCTTATAGGACTTCTTCTATTACAATAGAACTGGGTTAAATGAATGCCACCAGACAAAGCTTCTCTTAGTGAGGTACTAACAATAAAAAAAATTAATTGGAAAAATTCAATTGTTCTTGCTCGGCACTATTTGGCTACTGTGTAAAATATCGATTCAGTCTGTTTAAACCAGCGGAGTGAAATAGTTGGTAAATTGTTAATTCTTGTAAGCGGTTTTTCCTTGCTACAGCGAGTTTTTCTTGGTTTAGAGGTTTGGGCTTGTTTGTAATTGCCTTTTATTGGCTGCTTTGTACTTCCAAGAATGTCGGCAACGCTTCATGAGCAACTTGTTTCTCGCCGTAGCATGTGTCAGGATGGTGCTTTCAGATGTTGACATCCTTATGGAGGCATTCTTTCAAACATTTGATTATAAATCATTAATTTGAATTCTCTTATAATGTAGTCATATCACAGTCATTGTATAAAAATTATAATTTTTCATACTTAGTAATATTGAATATAATTGTAGTGAGTTCTAACCAAGTAATTACATATTCTTGCATATTTACATTGTTAGGATATACAGGAAGTTTTGGATTTAAGATTTTTCAGATATGCGTTCAAAAAGCATTTGGACTTATTAGGATTCCACAAGGAGTAGTTCACTTTCCAATGGTCCGTTAGTCATGTTTTAGAATGTGTTATATATCTATGCATAGTATAAACTCTTGAAAAGGGCAATCGGGGGGTGGCCTAGTTAATTGATGATGATCGACGGAGATAACAAGAAATGACATATTGATATTGAGTAAGGTTAAAACTTGAATTTAAACTTATTTATAGAATTAACTTATCTTACATAACCATAATATTCTGAACAGGTGTTGCTACTTATTACTACGTGTCCTTAGATAAAAATTTCGTTAAAGATAAGGTTTCGATACTAGTTGTCTTGGTGTTTATGATGCTGTGTTCCTTAAGATTCTTCATATATAGTGGTTGGCGATCTTGGATATCTCAAGGTTATGTCTAAATCTAGAAATCCTAAGCGGAAAAAGAAATCTTGTCTCTCTGTCCCATATGCTTCTTCTGTAGCGGGCTTCCTTAAGTTTGGTTTTTCACTTTATCAAAATACATGGCATGATTATCCAATCATTAACAAATCTTTCTTTCATTTTCTCAGTGAAAAGAGGGTTCTTCTAAGTAATTCAAAATGCTTTCAATTTGTTTCTCATGGTTCTTATGATTGCATCTTCTTATAGAGGTTTTTCCTATTCATTTATATAATGGTGAGATAGGGTGTATAAGTTGAGATCTGATGGTGATGTAGGATACTGGCTCTGCTTATGAGATGAATTAAATAACGTAGTTAAAGAAGAAGATGGGGGATGAATTTGCTTCTTAGGTAATAATTCTTTAGGAACAAGTAATATCGAGGTTTACAACATAGTGAAGGTGGTATTATGGAGATGGATGATAAAATTAGTGGTCGGAGTATTAGGATCTGGTGGTGAAATAGGTGATTTGTAGCATATATTATGCATTGTAAGTTCTTCAAATTCGTTTATTATAGAAAGTGAGAATTGTTGGGGGATCTAAACATACCTAGAATCTTCTGATGAGTTTAAAGAATGCTTCCCGATGTAGCTGACGAGTTGCTGTAAGTTATAGTTATGAATTTTCATAGTGGAAAATGCATTTTCATATCGACTCAGATGATCGTGATAGTTGACGAGGGGTCGAAGACATGATTGTACAAATCCAGTTTAATATTAGTTATTTAGATATAGTTTAATTGGTTATGTATCTCTTACATACCATTCAGAAGATATAAGCGGCACGGAGGACTTCTAGATGTAAAAAGAAAAGTAGTTTTAGTTAAGGTTTTTACCTTGTTTCTATAACGTTGGCTCTTGATACCATATTATGTAACTACACATTTGTAACATATAGCAACGGAAGCTAATTTGGGTATTACTTCAAAGGTACAACATATCATAATCATTGTGAAAACGAATATAAAAAGATTAGTTTATGAAAAATAGTTATCATTCCATTTATTTCATCAGAGTTTTTTACAAAAGTGAGGTCCCACATCTAAAAATACAAACATTTGATTGATAAACGGTTTTTCAGCATCTTCATGTCCTCGTCAATTCGTGCCATGGTTCCTGAGATAATAAACATGCTAAAAGTCATACACAACAGGTTGACGTTGAAATCCATAGGTTTATTTAAATAATTTGAATGCTCTTGGATTTTGGGTTAGTTGATATACAACCGGTATAGAAAAGATTTTATTATTGTATTTGCTCTGGAATACGATTGCACTATTTGGGTTATGGTGATACTTTTTGCCCTTGCGGGTACCTTTGCCAAAATACCCGCGTGATTTCTAATGATGTGCAATTGGTTACATGTAACTGGGTACACCAATGGGGAGTCCAGCCCAAATAGATCTATTATCATTCGGCATACTACGGAGGAGTAATTAACGGGTCTTGATTATGGAGGACTTTAAGGCAAAGCAGTTACTTAGGCAATAGTTAATTGAATAGTCATAAAGAAATAAATTGATTCATGTTTATAGCCATGTGATCCCCTGCGGTTTTATAAAAAGATTTGAAAATGCGTGAGGCTATGAAAATCACCTGAAACGGTTATAGGAAATTGTTTGCTACTGATTTTGAAATGAATAGTAACGGCTTCGTCACAGGTATCTTTTGAATGAATATTATGTTAAGTCTTTGTTTGTTGAATTATGAATTTTTGTAATATTGATTGTGATTTTTGATATAAAGATTAATCTTTAACACCGTGGGCCATCATCAATTCAGATAGTCATTCAGTAACGTATTTGAGGAAGCTAGGGCACTTTAAATCGTAAACCCAACAAACTCAGTCAGAACGTAATACCAAGATGAATTTCCGTAATATGATGTCGCCTATAGTATTGTGTATGATATGAATCCGGGACATGTTTTTTGATATGCACATCGATGATGAATGATATATAGTTTTAACGTAAGCAGTTTTATGCATTTTTATTCATTATTGGAAATGTAAGCACGGTCAAGCGTTATTAAGTTATGTGCTTGTAATGTTTGATGTGGCAGAAATTACCTTGGTCGTTTGCACTTTTATCGACTTTGGTCCCTCAAGTTTAAGTTTATAAAAAGTAAAACTTGTACTTTTAAAAGTGACATAATAGACCCCTAGTAGTTATAACTTTGATAAATGACACTTTTAGTACTTTTAGTTATTGTTTCATATAAAAGTTACGATTTACCACTTGCATGGTATATGGTTTACAAAACATGTCCAAATTTGCACATGCAAGCTTTTTTTAACTATTACAATACCGTCATCTTATAAGTTTTTTATAAAACTAAAAATATGAAGATTTAACACAACGCATGTTTAAATTAACGATTCATTAAGCTAGGAAGCAAAACGGGTCATGTTAGGGTTTCAAAACAAAAACGCGCGGGTTTTAAGTTCAAATTCTTTCATGACTTATCAAATCACTTATTTTAAGGTTATATAAGGTTATTAGGGTTGATTATAACAATAGTTTTACAGTTTAGCGTCATAGAGTAATGTAAAAACATGAAATCTTGGGTTTTGGGTGACGGTTTTGATCAAAAAGGCTTTATAACACTTAGTTTTGTGTTCAAAGCTTTATATTATGATTTTTAGCATGATCATATGAATATTATAAGGGTATTAATACAGAATATAAGCTTAGAGAACCTGGTCTTGAGCTTATAGCTTAGAAATGGGTTAGAATTGGGTACGCCTAGAATAACGACTCCCGGGCTTCATTTCTTGGTTTATTTTGATTCCTTTATAACTTGAGCATTATTTATGACCTCTTAGATCTATAGTGAATATGATTTGCTTTTTGTAAGGGTTTATTAGAGGAGGATGTGGGCGATGAAGAAAAAATGATGTGTTATGGTCCCTGTTTATAGTCAAAACTATATTAGGGATCCAAGGGAAGCTTGCATTGGTTAGGACATATTGTTAAGCTAGGTAAGGGATTGTGGAGAAGCTAGTGTTATGAGTGGAGATTCCTAAGGAAGTAGCTTTGATGTGTTAGTTTTGTTTTGGTGATGGCCGTGGGTACAAAGAAGAAACATGAGAAACATGTGTATTCTTATTTTATATAATTAAGGTTGAAGATATTGAGAGAGGTGCTTGTAAGCAGCTTGGGAGGTAAGGTGCTTATCATTGAGGTGCTTGGTTGCAGAAAAACTTTCAAAAATGGCGTCACTTTTCAATGGTTTTTTTGATTTTAGAGGTACATTAGGGATCAATTAGGGTGTCAAGTTGAATTTCGTGTACATTGATTAGGATATGTTAGGGATTAATAATCATAAGACTTTATTAGGGATTTATAATCAAAATTTGAATAGGTGGTTTGGGTTAAATGGGTTATTTAATGAGTAAACGGAGTCAAAAGTTTACAATTGGGCACAAATTTGGGTTTTCTAGCTTTATTCTTGGTAACAATTGTTGTTTAATTATGACGTGAATAATGATGGAATGTGATTGATTATGTTAGTAATTTATGTTATTTATAAACTTATTTGAGAGTTGGGTTGGTTTATAATGATAATATTCAAGAAACGGGTCATGATTTAGAAACTAGCTCGGGTTTAGGGTTTAGAGTTTTGAATTGGTTTTGATGTATGTTAAAAAGATGTATGCAAGCTTATGAATAGTATAATTAGGGTTACTATATATTGATATTGAGTGTAGTAGCTTGTACCAAGTGATGGTGAAGAAATCTAGAATGAAAACGACGGTTAAATCGGCTATTTTAGAGATCATGGTTTAATGACTATTATAATTGAGCTTTTTTAAAAGACTTGTACTTTGATTAGATGAGATTTTTATTTAAAATGGAGATGTATATTACTTGATTAATATGATTTGTTGATTGTCGGATTGCACTTTTTCGATTGTTAATCCATCATGGATATTGGGTTTAAATGGCATATGATATACGGTTTAAAGCCCGTTTTGATGTCAAATTGCGAATGGTACATTATTAGGAATATTGATACTTTGTAAATTGATATTATGTTATTGATCTTGTGATAAATTATTATGATTGCTTGACATATATGATGATGAGGTTTGCCACTATGTTGGTTTCCTGAGCCCGTTTACTTTACGTTATGCAAGAATAATGTTAGTAATTCGAGATATTCGGCAAAGTAAGTAATGTAATAAAGGCGAAAAATTTCCCTGAAAAAAGGTGAGTTCATAGTATAATTGTTAGATTGTACATATCTAATTAACTAGATTGGATATTTAATTATGAAAAATGAGGGTTGTTATTATAAATAGACAACATAGAGTAGTTTCTTCGACATCCGTTGAAAATGGATCCACTCATCTGGGCATTCTATTATGGTAAATAGAGTGAAAGACCAAGAAATATTCTGAGGTATCTCTACTCGGGACGCCAAGTCAAGCTGTATGTGTTATAAAGGGCAACATATATCATTATTACAATACTATACCACAAGAGGTATATGCATTGGTAAGCATATATAAGTCGCCAAGGAACTTTAGGGTAATATTTCATACTTCTCTATGAAAGGAACTTCATTTACGAATACAGAAAGAGAGTGTAAGCTTTTATGTGAATTCGATTAAGTCATAAGTTTGCCTTATAAGAAGGGGGATTACTCTTAGCGATTTCTCATCTTGAGATTTTCACTGTACATCAATGACATGAACATCTACAATATGAATCTGGAACACATTTCAGTGCTGAACACCAAGTTTTTGATACCTATTCCTCTTGAGTGGAGCAATTTTATCGGATTATGTCTAAAGGTGCGGATTTGCCACAATAACATAATATGATCAGATTCTGGATTAACTTGGGGTCACACGAGTTTCATGCAAATGAAGTTCCGTGTAATGCTAACGCAAACTTCAGATCCCGATTGCATTTGGTTGCTAACCCATCAGATGGACCCCAGTCTCTTTCCCCTCATCAAAACTTATACAAAACTCTTAAATCTTTCAACACACAAGTTTCACCATATCAGTCTCCATAACATGGTTCACCTTATCAGTCTCAACAATACTTAAACAATCAATCATCAACACCTCTTTCAATCACTTATCCATCCAATAATTATTAATCATCAGTTCACCACAACGTTTATTCTCCACCATCATCCATCCCTCAATTAGAATATGCTCCCACAGTTAACCAACAACCTGAATTTCCCCAACTAGACTCAGATCTAATTGTTCCAGTGTTCCAGAAAGGTGATGATCCATCAATGCGTTTAAATCCACATGATGTCTTTCTTTGGACTGCTGTTGTCAACTTCCGCTATCTAATACCAATATCCATGTCAGGAATTCGTCAAACATTAGGCAACAAGCTATCATTAAAATGTGGGAGAGTGATTTACAACCAGTTCCTGGGAGTCCAAACTTCTTCTTGATACGGGGCACGATAGGACTACACTCTAAGAGCAAGTGGAAGCAATTATGGGAAACAAAAGAATGTTATTTGTTACAACTGTAAAGGGGAAGGACACATTAGTTTGTCCAATACAGTCGGCCTCCAAACCTAAAACCAAAATAGGATCGATTCGTGGTTTATGGAATAAAGTATTGTGGTAACAAGCTTCAAGCTAATGGTCAAATTCTCTTGAGGAGAAACTAGCTTTTTCTGGAGTATCAGGGAATAGCAGAAGGTCAAGCCACACAGACTGTCATTACTCACAATGCTGCTTATCAAGCCGATGATTTAGATGCATATGACTCTGATTGTGATGAACTCAACACTGCCAAAGTTGCTCTCATGGCGAATTTATCTCATTATGGTTCAGATGCTCTCGTTGAGGTACACAATCATGATAATGTGGATAACAATATGATTAATCAAGCTGTGTCGGCTGGTTGTCGTTTTTGATCATGATCGAATGTTCGTGACCATTCAGAGGACTAAATAACCAGTGATAGATTATTCATTCCTTTTTATCAGTATGTGATTTGAATCACTACAGGCTGCTGTTCAGTATTCTAAATCATTTCTGAACAAAAGATGCACTGATATTATTGTTATTGACACTTAAAAACAAGTAGTTAATGGTACCAAGATAAATTGGAAATAATTAAAGTGTCAATGATACTTTAACTGCTGAGCTTGAAAAAGATATAAGGAACAAGTTAAAGTTTTGAAAGAAGGACAAAATGTTGATTTAAAGAGTAATGATAACGTTTCAGATTCAAGTGCACAGTCTGTAGAGATTGATCGTCTTAAACAAACTCTTTCTGAACATTTAAAAGAAAAGGAATCTTTAATGCAAACAGTTACTCTTCTCAAAAATGATTTTAAGAAAGAAGAATCTAGGAACATTGATAGAGAGATTGCTTTAGAAAAGAGGATCAAACAGCTAGATAATATTGTTTTTAAAAGAGATCAATCTGCACAAACTGTTCACATGTTGATGAAACCTCAGTTTTTCTATGATCATACCACTAAACAAGCTCTAGGTTTTCAAAATCCTTTCTATCTGAAGAAAGCTCAGCAGTTGGAACCAAAGCTTTATGATGGTAATGTCATTAAGAATACGAGTGCTATTGTGATTCCTGACTCCGAAGAGACCCTAATGCTTGCTGAAGAGAGTCGTTCAAAAATGCTTTTAAAACAAAAGGATCCTATGATGTTAGAAAAGAAAGTCAATACTACACCAGTCAATTATGCTGTTCTTAACCAACTTTCTTAAGATTTTGAAACACGATTTGTTCTACAAACTGAATTATCTGCTGAACAAGTCTTTTAGTCTTATAATTCTGTGAATTCTCTAGATCCTACTCTTTCTAGTAGACCCACCAAAGTTGAGGTTCCAAAAGAACTTCCTAAAGTCAGCATGGTTAATACGAGTTTGAAGAAACTTAAACACCATCTTGCTGGTTTTGACATGGTTGTCAAAGAAAGAACCACGGCCACAGCCATCACTGAGGGCTCGTGGGGGTTTGAACATACAAAAGCTTGTTTTAGGGATGAAATAATTCCATTTGTAAAAGCTCTGAAGGACTTGTTCAACACATTCGATCAATACTTGATTGATGAACTTTCTGAAGTCCAAAATATCTTTCATCAAATGGAACAGGCTGTAGAACAACATCGTTTAGAGTAAAAAACATTTGAAGTTAAAATGAATCAAGTTTTAAATGAAAACGAACGAATCTTGGAACAAATCATTAACAAAGATATTATGAACATATTTATGAATTCTTCTATGAATGTGCATGAATGTGAAAAATATCTAAAACTTGAGACTGAGCCTCTCAACAAAGAGGATTTTGTTGAAAAAGAGATTTATGATAAACTGTTCAAAAGTTTACCACTCTTGAAAAATATTGCATCTCTTTAGAAGTTGATACTTAACTTAATCAAGAATTTTTTCAAAGGGACAATTCAGTTGCAAATCAAAGTGCTCCAAGTTTTGATCAATTGTTTGAATTAAATGCATTGAAAGCTCAGTCCCAAGAGAAAGACACGGTCATAAAGAAGTTGAAAGAGAGAATTAAATCTCTAAGTGGAAAAATGAATGAGGATAAGATTAAAAAAGACTTAGAGGAGATTGAAACAATAAATATTGAATTGGATCATAGAGTGTCAAAGCTTATTGCTGAGAATGAGCATTTAAAACAGACCTATAAGTAACTTTATGACTCGATTAAACTAGCACGTATTCGATCTAAAGAACAATGTGACTGATTAATTAATCAAGTTAATCTAAAGTCTGTAGAAATCTCTGATTTAAATGCTCATCTTTAGGAAAAAGTTTGGAAATTACAGCTCTCAAAGATGAATTAAGGAAACTTAAAGGAAAAACTGCAGTTGATAATGCTGTTACGAAACACACTATTGATCCAGAGATGCTTAAGAATGATGTGGAACCAATAACCCTAAAATTGTTAAATAATAGGACAGCTCACTCTGCCTATATTAAGCACACTCAGGAAGAAGCTGCAGTTCCTACGGATCTAGTAGAACATGTTAAAGTTAATTATCCACTAGATCATCCCTTAGAATCTGCCTGTAGGTATACTAAACAAATTTAGGATTTGCTTACAAACATCAGTAAAACCTGCCCTAGTATTAACAATTCTGGTGAAAAATTAGTGGCTATGACCCCAAAGAAAAATGACAAAACAGTTAGATTCACTGAGCCTGTCACATCCTCAGGAAACACAAACACAAAAACAGCTTCTTCATCGAACTTAGTTTCTAACAAACCTATGTTGTCTTCTACAGGAATAAAACCATCTACTAGTGCTAGTGGATCACAGCTTTCATGCAATACAAAGAAAGATAAGATTCAGCAAACACCAAGTAGTACCTAAAGGCTGTGTTGTTGCACATTAGCAGTTCCTTTAGGTGCAACAACACAGTTGCCCGCACAATGTTGATTTATGCAAAAGCTCTGTTATTCTTATGGGCAGAAGCAGTTGCTACCGCATGTTACACCTAAAATCGTTCCATCGTACGTATTCGTTACGACAAAACACCATATGAGCTTTTACATGACAAACTTCCTGACTTATCGTTCTACATGTATTTGGGTGGCACTCTACTATCCGACAAAATGATAATAAGAACTTAGGTACGTAACAACCGAAGGCATGATAATTGATTTCAATTGCTATGAACCCACAAAGAAATCATTTTGAATTACAAAACCGACTACCAGACTCTTATCGAAACAAAACTTTAGACTTTGATGAGCTTAACAGCGATGCTTCTGAACACAGAGTATTAGGACCCGCACATCATGAAATGACACCTAGTAACAATCATTCAGGACACGAACCAAACCCCCTCCTCAACACCGTTTGTACCACCTTCTAGAAGTGATTAAGATCTTTTGTTTCAACCGTTGTTTGATGAATTACTTACCTCTCCACAAAGTGTTGATCACCCAGCCCCTAAAGTCATTGCTCCAATTGATGAAGTAGTTGCTCCAGTTCCCGCTGTATCAACCGGTTTACCTTCCTCAACAACAGTTGACCAAGATGCACCATCACCTAGTAACTCTCAAACAACACCCGAAACTCAATCTCCTATCCTTCCTAACGATGTTGAAAAAGACAATCATGATTTAGGTGTTGCACACATGAATAACGATCCGTTCTTTGGTATTACAATTCCAGAAAACGATTCTGAAGCATCTTCTTCGGATGTTATTCCTACTGTTGTGAAAACTGCTGCTCCAAACTCAGAACACGTTACCAAATGTACCAAGGATCATCCTTTAGAAAACATCATCGGTGAACTTGAAAGACCTGTTACCACAAGACTCCAACTCTATGAACATGCCTTATTTTGTTACTACGATGCCTTTCTCACATCAGTTGAACCAAAGAACTATAAAGACGCATTAACTCAAGCATGTTGGATTGAAGTAATGCAAGAGGAGTTACATGAATTTGATCGTCTTGAAGTCTGGGAACTCGTTCCACGTCCAGATAAAGTGATGATTATTACTTTAAAATGTATTTATAAGGTGAAACTTGATGAATTAGGAGGAATTCTAAAGGACAAGGCTCGTTTGGTTGGTCGTGGTTACCGTCAAGAAGAGGGAATTGATTTTGAGGAATCCTTTGCTCTAGTGGCTAGACTTGATGCTATTCGAATTTTCCTCGCATATGCTGCTCACATGAATATGGTTGTCTACCAAATGGATGTAAAGACGGCATTCTTGAACGGCATTCTGCGTGAAGAAGTTTATGTCAGCCAACCGGACGGGTTTGTGGATCAAGACAATCCGAATCATGTGTATAAGCTTAAGAAGGCTCTTTATGGGTTGAAACAAGCTCCTCGCGCGTGGTACGATCTGTTGTCGAAGTTTCTACTTTCTCAGGAATTCTCTAAAGGAACCGTGGATCACACATTATTCATAAGAAGACAAGGCAAATATCTTCTCCTGGTACAAATCTACGTTGATGATATAATTCTTGCGTCTACTACACCTGAATTATGTGACCAATTTTCCAAAATAATATGTTCTCAGTTTAAGATGTCGATGATGGGAAAAATATCATTTTTCTTAGGACTACAGATATCAAAAAGTCCTAGAGGCATCTTTATAAACCAGTCCAAATATGCTCTCGAATCTTTGAGAAAATATGGAATGGAATCTAGTGACCCCGTGGATACTCCCATGGTGGAGAAATCCAAACTGGATGAAGATACACAAGGGAAAGCCGTAGATCCTACACACTATCATTGAATGATTGGCACCCTTATGTATCTTACAGCCAGTAGACCAGACCTAATATTTGCTGTATGCATGTGTGCCCGGTATCAGGCAAAACCTACCGAAAAGCACCTCCATGCTATACAAAGAATCTTTAAATACCTAATAGGAACCATAAATCAGGGAATCTGGTATCTAAAGGATTCTTCTATTGCTCTAACAGCTTATGCAGACGCTGATCACGCGGGTAGCCAAGATACTAGACGAAGTACTTATGGATGTATGCAATTATTGGGAGACAGACTTGTTAGCTGGTCATCAAAAAGGCAGAAAAGCGCTGTGATATCCAGTACGGAAGCTGAATATATTTCTATGTCTAGCTATTGTGCTCAAATCCTTTGGATGAGATCACAGCTTACCGACTATGGCCTTGGATTTAATAAAATTCCAATGTACTGTGATAACAAAAGCGCTATTGCCTTATGCTGCAACAACGTTCAACATTCTCGATCAAAGGATATAGACATCAGATTCCACTTCATAAAAGAGCAAGTTAAGAATGGAGTAGTAGAGCTTTACTTTGTCAACATGGAGTATCAACTAGCGGACATCTTCATTAAAGCCCTCTGCAAAGAAAGAATTGAATTTCTTATCAACAAGCTAGGAATGCGAAGTTTTACGCCGGACACTCTAAAACAATTGGCAGATGAAACTGAAGAATAGAGGTGGTACCTATTCAAATTTCATTGTATAATAGTGTGTGTATTTATATATATATATCTATATATTACACACATATAGAAAATTTTTATAAAAACAAAATACAAAAATATAAAATTCATAAAACCAAAGAAAAAATTAAAAAAATAAGAAAATACAAAAAGAGGTAATAATGGCATGTATTCTGAAAATCGATAACATTTACGATCTTATAAATGTCATTCAATAATGATACGAGGCTGTAAATGAAGTTCAAGCAGAAGTTCCAAATGTTTTTCAAAACATGCCAATGGCTTACTATTATTTCAGATAGCAACCCGCTTTTCACCTTGAGGAAAACATGTCGTCAAAAAGATAGTTGTTCCTAACAACAAGAATTTATTCTTGGGCATGGTCTACTTTATGACCATGCAAAGGCTTGTGTTTACTTTGCAACATAACCCGTGCTTCCTATGTACAATAAGTGTACGTGTCAGTACATTTATTTGTCAAAATAAGAGAAATCTTATTTTTATTGTTAAAAAGTTGTCTTCATAATGAATCAATGTTTTCAGTAATCACAAAAAGATTTTTAAAGACAATTCGACCACTCAAACAATGACAACAGTTCTTTTAATAGAAAACGGGTCATCATTTGAGGGGGAGAATGTGTCATCCAATAATCTTTTAAAACGGTCTTTCAAAATAAGTCATGGAATAAACGGATAAAGTTTCAGATAATGACGGATAACAATTTCAAGGGGAGTTAATTTATATTAACTACAAGAGCTTTAGATGTCATTTGTTTAAATCTTTATGGACTTATTTGCAATTTGAGACCTAGTGAATTCAGGCCTTAAACTACATTCAATCAATATTGCCAACACCTCATAGTTTGTAAAAAACTTAGGAATGCTTGGAAATACTTTCATAGTTTTAAAAGCCTTGAAGTTGATTCTCACGAAATATATTTAACCTTATTAATTTTTCAAACACGATCTCACGTATATGTGCGTACAAGGTTTTGCTGATTTTGAGGTATCAAAACCAGCAAGGGGGAAGGAGTAGATGTATACTTGATAGTATCTTTGGCCTTCTTTTGAGGTTAGCTTCTTTTGTCTTTTGAGGTTAGCTTCTTTTGATTTTAGGCCTTTTTGAATCTTTCGGGTGCACTATTTCAATCACATGGTGGAAGAGACATCTCGTCATTAGTCAGTATGTATCATTTGAGTCCCCAGGGGGAAGTGTTGGGAGTATAATTATTTAAAACGTGAGAAGAATTCTGTCTGATTTAATTAATGTTTTACCTGACCGGTCAATCTCTAAGCTTATTCTTAAAAGAAGTAGATATATTTGATAGAAGAGGTACACATAGGTATGATGATTCCTTTAGATTGTCAGTATCATGTAGGAAGAAATGTCTACTTTCGAGACTTAGTTGACTTTGGAGTTATCATTTCGACTATTTAGAGGGAATAATTGTGACATCCGAGACTTAGTTGACTTTGGTGTTTCAATTTATATCATCACTATCCTGAAGAGAGAAATGCGCTCATCCGGGACTTAATTGACTTTGGTGTTGCGGTATCAAATTCTTGAAAGGGTTAATTGTGTGCTTCGGATATCTGGGCTTTATACATTAAGACTGCTTGATGCGGCTTGCAAAAAAGTTTTGAATCTACTCAAGGAAGGATTGCTGATTTAGGGGGAAGCTAAGACAACTTCTTAAGAGAGACTACGGGGAAGACCTACGGCTGCTACAAAGAACCATATGATTCTATCATATGATGTTCTCATCATTCAGGTCAAACCTCGTACATATTAATCTTGTGAATTTGTATATATATAGTGTAGACTTAATGGTGATTATAAGGAGTGCTCGAGTACAAAATTTTCAAGAATTTCTTAGTAAATTCATAAATTTTCAAATTATTGTATTCAACACTGTCTTATATACCCTCAAAAATTGAGGGGGAGCATTAAAATGTTCCTATTAAATATTGTGTAACATTTTGTCATCAAACTTTTAATCAATTGATATCTAAAAAATATCAAGGGATTAACATTTTAGATAAGGGGAGAAAATGTGATTAAACTGAATCTAATTTGTACTGAAATGTGATCATATAAAATGGACTCAATGCACTCCAC
Organism: Tanacetum coccineum; assembly: GCA_026074375.1. Lineage (NCBI taxonomy): Eukaryota > Viridiplantae > Streptophyta > Magnoliopsida > Asterales > Asteraceae > Tanacetum > Tanacetum coccineum. The sequence goes on from BQNB010001471.1 coordinate 40,971, forward strand.
ACTTAACATGTACTACGATTACAGTGCACATGTTAAGGGGGGAGCTTTTAGTGATTATATATTAAAAGTCCTACGCATTATCCTTGTGATTTTGCCAGAACATCAGAGTGATACTCAAGTAATCACAGTGAAGATGGAAATCCTTCTTGAGCCAACATCAAACAAGCTCATGGTAGGTGACTTGTGCGATTCTATATGAATTAAACTTGTGACAACTGGAAAGAAACGATGGTGCGATTCTACAAGAATCAAACTTGTTCCAGTATATGGATTAACGGTTGATGATGAATTTTTGAAATGATTAACACTCTCGATGTGTCACAAAACCACTTTAGCAAGTGACACGTCGATTGATTTTCAAATTGATTTTTCTATTCAATCGGTGAGACAGTAACTCACTGGTTCACTCTTATCGTGTTGTCTGCTTTGAGACGTTCCGGTAATGAGAACATGTTGAGTTTGATGAATCTAATACATATGTGTTGGAAAGATTCTATAATTCAGCTGGAAATCTTGTCAAGGAGATTCTTCTTAAATTGAATCTACCTGATCACAGGTCGATCCTCACGGATTCGAAGGTTACTCCAACCAAACACGGGCGAATGACAAAGCCATATTCGTCCCCCCACCTTTATGATAACTTGTTTTTATGCAGGATACTTAAACGCATGGAGGGAGGGCGAATGACAAAGCCATATTCGTCCCCCCGCTTTATTGCTAACTGTTTTAATGCAGGATACTTAAAGATGGAGGTGAAGGTACCTGATTCCAGCTGACTCACAAGATTCATAGCCACATGCTCATACCCGACCGACAAACATAAAGACATCATGAAAGCTCAAGTACATGTTTCAAGACTTCCGCTACTCTGATACCGTACGTCTTTCTTGAAGTGACGAAGTATTAAAGTCAAAGAATTTCAAAGAAGTTTCCGTCACTCTGATACCGAACGTCTTTCTCGAAGTGACGAAGTGTTAAAGTTAAAGAATTTCAAGAAAGATGCAACATTAAAGCTTTTCAAGTCAACAAATCAAGAAAGGTATGAGCATGTCGGTCCAGAAGTCACAAGTTCACAAGATGGCAAAGTTTACAAGATGGCGAAACGAGATTATGCTTGGTTGATGATCTCAAGGTGCTCAAGATCACATTTTCACATTCAAGATAAAGGAACAAGCTCAAACCTAAAGTCAATGATCACTACATCAAATCACAAGTTAATGATTGAAGTTAAACGAGCTCAAGACTAAAGATGAAGCATATTATGCTAGGTTTAACTTTTGTAAAATGAAGTGACATCCCTTAGGGGGATATTGTTAGGAACACGAAAGTGTCGGTCACTTCCATAGATAACTGTCGTTAGCTCGTTAAGTAATTTTTGGAAACTTACATAGTTAGTTAGCTAAAAGCCCATGGATAAACCCATGAAGGCCTAAGCCTACGATCCATTATAAGTATATAAACACCTCTCCATGCCTTGGAGAGGTGGTTGGTTGGTTGTATTTTCACATAGTTAATGCATTTCTCTTCTCTTACTTTCTCTCACTAGAAATACTTCCTTCCTTCCCACTTTCTCTCTCTAGTTCTTGTTGTTAAAGATTACTAATATTCTACAACTAAGAAGATGATAAATCCCCTTGCAAAGAAAAGATGATAAATCGCCTTGCAAAGAAAACTTGATAAATCGCCTTGCAAATAAAACTTGATAAATCGCCTTACAAAGAAACTTGATAATTCGCCTTGCGAAGAAACTTGATAAATCGCCTTGCAAAGAAATCTTGATAAATCGCCTTGCAAATAAAACTTGATAAATCGCCTTGCAAAGAAACTTGATAACTCGCCTTGCAAAGAAACTTGATAAATCGCCTTGCAAAGAAACTTGTTAATTCACCTTCAACTGCAATTGTTAAATCGCCTTCTACAAGTCCAAAACTCAAAGTTTTAAAAACACAAAAAGACTCACTTTTGATCCTTTTTTCCCAAAATTTCTTGTACAACTAGTATTACTAAGCCTATAGGTACCTTAAAAATGCAAACTTTATGGTTTTTAAGCCAACAAATTTAAAATCAAGATTTGTACTTTATAAAGCTTTTCGAACACAAAAATGCACAAAAATTTGATGTTTTCTTTGATTCACAGCTTGTACACCTATATCCAAGAATACTAGATCAGATTTACCTATGTAAATGATCTTTTAGTGTACAATATAGCTTCGAAAACAAGAAGAACAAGAAGAAAAAGGTACGGTTTAAAGGAAAAGAAACGAAACAAGAAATGAAAACACAAAAACTAAGCAAAATCACTCTATGGCTCTTGATACCAATTGTAGAAACCTTATTTAATCAATAACACCAAAGAACAATGAAGAAATTGTAGAGATAGAAAGTGGTTAGGAGGATGCTTCTAGTGAGAGAAAGTAAACAAGAAATACACACTTAGATTATGAGAAAAATGAAACAACCAACCCACACCTTCTCCACACATGGAGAGGGTATTTATACTTATTACATAACCGGCCATAGGCTTGGTCCATGGGCTTTCCATAGGCTTTTGCCTGTTTAGGTTATTTAGTTTCCAAATCTTCTTATACGATCTATCTAACGATATAATGGAAGTGACCGATACTTTTCGTGATCCTACCAATAGCGAATGGTCTAGGGTTTGGATGATCTTTAATCTTTTCCTGCGCCACTACGTGTTTCGGTATATGAGGTAATTATTAGAATAACTTGTGTACTTATACACTTGAAGAGTACAATATAGGGTTTGATCATTCTTTAATTTTTTTCGCGGTAAATATTATGATCTTGGTTTGAAAATACGATTGAATCGTCAATTTGTTTTTATAGTGTATTGTTTCTATTGTATACACATGTTGGTATAGAAATTTAGGGATACACTATAATAAATAACTTAATTGAGTAAATTTTTTATTTAAATCTATGATACGAAGATGTATGCATGCTTCTTCGTACATATTTTAGATATACGTTATTTGTCAAGATAAATACCCTTTGAAACTTAGTCTTTGCCACCCAATTGTAAGAACACTTCCAATTGCCTTTTACTCTACGTGAGACGTAGGTAAATTGCAACCCAAGGTGGTTATTCACTCTTCGTGAGACGTTGGTGATATAATCACAGTTCTTTATTGGGCGACTTAATCGAGTTAAGCTGGTGAGATCCTTAAGCTCGAGGCATAGATGGAATGAAACATGCTTACTTAACACTTTTTGCTTGTTCAAAAGTGAAATATGTAAGTCCCATAATGATCTAGAAATTGCACTTGTCTTGCAATAATTGAGCGTCAATTACCTTTTGAATACACAATTACTAGCAGATCAACTGATGTGATGGTGGTATGTCATTAGGATTCTAGCCATTAGAAAATTAACTGTTTATATGTTTAAACATGGGTAGTTAATTTTCTTTAAGGAGTATTATCAAAAATACTAAATTTTTGAACCTTTTATGTTTTGTAGATGGCATTACCTACTCACAACATAAACCATTCGGCTTTCAGGTCGATGCTTGAAAAAGAAAAACTTTTTGGTACTAATTTTAATGATTGGTTTCATTAACTAAGGATTGTCCTTAGAGTTGAAAAGAAACTTAATACAATTGAACAACCTATACCTCCTGCTCCTGTTGTCTGTGCTACCAATCAAGAATTAGAAGACTAAAACAAGATTTATTTCGTTCGTAATGAGGTTGCATGTCTTATGCTCGGTAGCTTAAATCTATGTTTGAGAAACAAGCTGGTGTTGAGAGGTTTAACCTAATTCAAACGTTTCATGCGTGCAAACAAGAAGAAGGGCAATCCGTTAGCTCATTTTTTCTAAAGATGAAGAGCTATTTGGAACAATTAGAACACCTCGATTATGTCTTCCCGCAAAACATTAGTGTTGGTTTAATTCTGAATGGCCTCACTAATAACTTTGCTTGCTTCGTAAGGAACTACAATATGCTTAACATGGGAAAGACAAATGGTGAACTACATGCTCTGCTTATTGAGTATGAAAATAGGTTTACCTAAAAAGGCTACTACACTACAAGTCCTTGCGATTTAAGGTGGTAGAATCCAGAAACCCAACAAGAAACCGTAAGTTGCTAAAGGGAAGGGTAAAGCAAAAGGTAAGGGAAAGAATAAACTAGTTTATTCCCCTAAGCCTAAATACCCTTCACATGCTGCTAAAGAGCACCCGACAAAGGATGCGACTTGCCACCATTACAAAGAGGTGGTTCACTAGAGAAGGAATTGTTTTGTCTACCTTACTGAGTTGATGAAAAAGTAGAAGCAAGCTGGTTCTGCCAATACTTCAGGTATCTTCGCAATAGAATTATTTTCTTTCCCTAATAAATCCTGGGTGTATGATACTGGTTGTGGTACTCACATCTGTAACAGTACTCATGGTCTTGGAGGAGAATGGAAACTGAAACAAGGAGCTGTCTATCTGTACGTGGGCAATGGTGTGCGCGCACAAGTAGAACCTATTGGAAGTTTTGACTTAGTTTTGCCTAATGGCTTAGTTATTTGTTTACACAATTGTTATTATGCACCTACTATATTTAGAGGTGTTGTTTTAGTTTCTCATTTGGTTGACAATGGTTTTGTTCAACGTTTATGGTATTTTAGTTTCTAAGAATAATGTTCTTTATTTTAGTGCTATTCTACGTAATGGTATTTATGAAACTGATATGCTTAATCTTGTGCCAAATGTTAATTCTATTTATAATGTTAGCAATAAAAGAGCCAAGCGTAACTTAGAGTCTTAGACTCTACTTATCTATTGCATTGCCGTTTTTGCTCATATAAGCAAGAAACGTATTGAAAAGATGCAACACGATAGGCTTTTAAAGTCAACGGATGATGAATCCATTGATCAATGCATATCTTGTTTATCTGGTAAGATGACAAGGAAACCTTTTCCGCATCAAACGGAAAGGGCGATTGATCTTCTTGGATTAATACATACTGATGTTTGTGGTCTACTTAGACATGTGTCAAGACAAGGTGCTAGCTACTTCATAACCTTTACAGATTATTTCAGTCGTTATGGATATGTTTACTTGCTTAAACATAAACATGAAGTCTTTAAAACATTCAAGGTCTTTAACAATGAAGTAGAAAATCAACTCGGGAAGACTATAAAGGATCTTTGATCAGATCAAGGAGGAGAATACATAAGTCAACAGTTTAAAGATTATCCGAAAGCTTGTGGAATTTTCTAATAGCTTACTCCTCCATACACACCACAACACAATAACGCGTCTGAGAGGAGGAATCATACCCTGCTTGACATGGTTCGATCAATGATGAATCTTGCAACTCTGGCATTATCCTTTTAGGATTATGCTCTAGAGTCTGCTACACGCATACTAAATATGGTTCCAACCAAGAAGGTTGATAAGAAACCATATGAATTATGGTATAAAAAGTCTTTAATTTGTCTTACTTAAAGGTCTGGGGTTGTGAGGCACTTGTGAAGCGTGGCACGCCTGAGAAACTCCAACAAAGATCTATTAAGTGTATCTTTGTAGGATACCCAAAGGAAACAATGGGTTACTACATCTACTTCTCACCTAAAAATAAGATTGTTGTTGCAAGGTATGCTGAGTTTTTTAAAAAGAATCTCATCTCTCAAGAAGCCAGTGAGAGAGCGGTAGAACTTGAAGAAATTCAAGAAGAAGATATATAACCTTCTATATACACTAGCGAACATCTTGTTGAGGCAGAAAGTCTCGAACCTTAAGAAGATGTAGCTCCCATTCGTAGGTCTGTAAGGACACATCAAGCTCCTAAACGCTTATGTCTAATGTAGAGGTTGAGGAGCATAGTTTAGGGGATCTTAATGCACCTACTAACTATAAAGCTGCATTGCTAGATCTTGAATGTAGTAAGGGGCTTGATGCTATGAATGCGGAGATGCAATCCATGAAAGATAATCAAGTTTGGCGCTTGGTTGATCTTCCTCCTAATGCTAAGACCGTTGGGAGTAAATAGATTTTCAAGAAAAAGACTGAAATAGATGGCAATGTATACACCTATAAAGCTCGTCTTGTAGCGAAGGGTTATACTTAAACCTATGGGATTGATTATGAAGAAACCTTCTCCCCTGTTGCAGACATTTGAGCTACTAAGATTCTTATAGCCATAGCTACGTACTATGACTATGAGATTTGGAAAATGGATGTCAAGACTGCCTTCTTAAATGCTTATTAATGAAGATATCTATATGATACAACTTCTTGATGGTTGTATTTATCCTATACCATCTCTAGGTATGTATGCAAGATTCAAAAGATCCATTTATGGACTTAACCAAGCATCAAAGAAATTGGAATAAAAGAATTTGTATGAGGAAAATCAAAAAGTTTCGTTTTACTCTAATCTTGATGAGACGTGTGTATTCAAAAGGCTAGGGGAGTAATGTCCATATTCCTCATCTTATATGTTGATGACATAATAATCATGAGAAATCACATTCCAATGTTATAAGATGTAAAATCCTATCTTTGAAAGTGTGTTGCCATGTAAGATTTGTGGGAAGCGGCATTTATTCTTGGAATCAAGATCTATCGAGATAGATCTAAGTGGTTAATTGGACTAAGGCAAAGTGCTTACATGGATAAAATCTTGAAAATATTTAGAATGGATAATTCCAAGCATGGCAATATCCCTATGCAAGAAAGACTCTACTTAAATAAAACACAAGGTGATTCTACACATGAAGAGGTAAAGCGTATGCAAAATGTTCCTTATGCCCCGGCTGTAGGAGATTATGTATGCGGTTAGATGCACTAGACCTGATGTGGATTTCGATCAAAACATTACAATCCGTTTTCAACAGAATCCTGGTAAAGACCATTGGACTGCTGTGAAAAATATTCTTAAGTATATAAGAAATACTAAGGATTTGTTCTAGGTTTATGGTGGGAATCTTAAAGCGGAACTGAGAGTTACTTGCTATTGAGACGCTGGCTTTGAGACCGATAGAGATCACAAAAAATCTCAGACAGGATACGTCTTTGTTTTGAATGGAGGCGCGGTAGACTGGAAAAGCTCTAAGAAAAGTACTACTGCAATGTACGCTACATAAGCTGAATACAAAGTTGCTTCAGAAGCTGCAATGGAAGTTGTTTGGATTAGGAAATTTATTTCTGGGCTTGGCATTCTACCTACAAATAACGAACCTATTAAGATGTATTGCGACAATTCTACTGCACTTCTTATAACCAACGAAACCAGGAGTTCAGAAAGGCGCCAGATACTACCATTATGTTCGCGAGTGTATCAAATTGGGCAAAATTAATCTTCTTAAGGTTCGCACAGATAACAATCAAGCTGATCCATTTACGAAGGCTTTACCAAAAGGAAATCTTACTCAACATGCTAGGAGCATTGGACTTCACTTAGTTAGTAATTTCATGTAGATCCGTGTCTTAGTATTTGGATAAGGGATATTAGACAAATTTTATTTTATAATGGATTAAAGTACTTGGTATGTTTGTTTTCATTTAATATTAATTGTATCCTATATTTGCATGTTTAAATCCATGAATAATTTTATTATTCTAAATTAGTCCATTGTCGATCACCAATATGAGAATATTGTTGAATTAAGACAAATTTGAGTGATTGGTAATATTCTTGGAATATTAAAGGATGTGTCCGCCAAACTCACATAATCACAAGATTGCATATCAGACTTCTCCAACTAACAAGATTATCACTTTATGGATCGGCGTCATTAAGTGAATCTTGTAAGTGATTTTCGTTACTAATCCTTAGACTTGAGATGCAAGTAGGGCTTGTTTATGTGGATAAAATTTCTTGTTATGGTTTAAGCTATCCTAAAAAAGATACCTAATAAGGGCTATTTTTAGAAGTGATTGTGAAGCATATGACTGACACGTGTATTCAATATAGAATTTGTTCCTTCAACTAGCTATTGAAGAATGATTCCACTGGGCCCCTCGTAGGATTATCAGATGTATGTGTGGCCGCACCCAAAACTTATCAAGAAGTGTCTCGCTAAATCTTGGTAATCTTGATTAATCACATAAACGAGAAACAAAATCGTTAAATAATAGAATGACTTGGATCCATATCCATTTTTAAGACGGTATCAGAAACAAAGGGATGGTAATTGCTTAAATCATTTAACTATGACTTTACGAAACTATACTCAGGTATTTCTGGGAACATTGACGTGTTGATAGACGCTTACCAATGTTATTATATTATTTGAGACATGTCCAAGTAGGAGCTGTTGGAATATGTCCATATATCAAATAATACATGTTCGGGAATTACGTGAGCCTAAGGGTATGCACACGTTAATACGTAAAAAATTATATATTAATATATTATTTGTAATATATTAATTAGTGACAAGCTATAACGAGCGTTAATTAATTAGTTACTTAACGGGATTTCATAAACGATCGTTAAACGTTAACTAGATGGATCTATATGTAAAATAAAGGAAAGGAAAGTTTCGAGAACACCCCTTGCCCTTTGTGCCAATCGGTTAGACAATCCAAAAGGGATTGGGATTGCTTGGCTTGCAAGGCAAGTAATCCAATGCCTATATAATGAATTTAAGTTCATTATTTGAGATTGCTACAAAACCTAAATCCCTAAAACTATTTCTCTCCTCCCTTCTTGTGTACCGATTGATTTAAACCCACAAAAGGGTTTCGGTTTGTGTTCTTCCTTTTGATCGACTACAAACAACCTCAAAGGGTTTTGCGACTTGTTTGCTTCAAGATTCGTGGTGGTTTGTTGCTTATCACTACTAGTACTAGCATACTTAATTGTTTGCTAAGAACGTATTGTGTGTGTATCGCATAGAGGATTCATAATTTAAATCTAAGTGGTTTCGCGCATTTGTTAGTTTAACACATATGCGTGTTTTCAAGATTCATCGTTCGTTTGCTTAATTTGCGTAAAAGGTACACGATTCTTGATCTTATGTTAATTACATTATACCATATGTGTTCTTGACTTTTGTAGAATAATCTTAACACAAGTATGGAATGATTCACTTAGAGTTTTAGAGAGAGAAAGAGGTGGTTGGATGAACACTTAGAGAGAGAAAGAAAATGGAAATATTAGCTTAGGTGAAATGTAACAAATGAACAACCAACACCCTCTCCATGTGTGGAGAGGGCTTATATATCCGTAGCTAACTGGCCATGGGCTTATATTATGGGCTTACATTGTAACTTTGGCCCGGTTAGCTTACTAACATAACATTACTAGTTGCTACGAGCTATGACTACATATATTGGAAGTGACCGATACTTTTCCATATTTCTAACAATCTCTCCCCTAAGGGAGGTCACTCCAATTTTAAAAAAATTCAAACCTAGCATACTATGCTTTCACTTCGGTCTTGAGCTCGTATTCATTAACTTCAATCATTTACTTGTGATTTGAGGTGTATTGATCTATTGACTTATGGATTTGAGGCTTTATTTCTATAGTTTGACATGAATGTGAATCATTGAGCTTCTTGAAATTCATCAACCAAGATTAATCTTCGTTTCGCCATCTTGTAAACTTTTCCATCTCGTAAACTTGTGGACTTCTGGACCGACATGCTCATACCTTTCTTGATTTGATTAATCTTGAAAAGCTTTAATAATGCATCTTTCTTGAATTTCTTTAACTTTAACACTTTGTCGCTTTAAGAAGGACGTATGATATCAGAGTAGCGGAAGTCTTAAAACATGTACTTGAGCTTTCATGATGTCTTTATATTTGTCGGTCGGGTATGAGCATGTGGCTATGAATCTTGTGAGTCAGCTGGAATCAGGTACCTCCATCACCATCTTTAAATATTCCTAAAATAAAACAGTTAGCAATAAAGCGGGGGGACGAATATGGCTTTGTCATTCACCCGTGGTTGGTTGGAGTACCTCTCGATGCCGTGGTGGATAGACTGTTGATCAGTTGATCAATTTAAGAAGAATTCCTTGACAGATTTCCAGCTTGTAGTATAGTATCTTTCTAAAACATAAGTATCTGCTTTCATCAATAATCTGCTGTTCTCTCATTATCGAAACGTCTCAAAGCAGACAGCACGATAAGAGTGAACCAGCGAGTTACTATCTCACCGATTGAAAATAAAATTTGATTTGAAAATCAATCGACGTGTCACTTGTAAAAGTGGTTTTGTGACACATCGAGAGTGTTAATCATTTCAAAATTCCTCATCAATCGTCAATCTCTTAACACATGAAAACAAGTTGATTCTTTTAGGTAATCCTCACCATCACATTTTTTCCAGTTGTCACAAGTTTGTTCATTACAGAATCGCACAAGTACCTACCATGAAGGATTGTTTGATGTTGGCGCTAGATGATTTTTCCACTCTTCACTGTGATTGAAGTCACTCGGATGTTATGGCAATAATCACGCCGGATATTACATAGGACTCTTAATATGTTAACATGTTATTCACATTGTGTGATAGCAATGTCATGATTTGACAAGTATCCTAATGAGCGTTATTGTTGATCTCTTTTGGCTCTTGACTCAATAGTGCACTTTGTAGTTAGTGATCGGAGGCTGGAGCCAGACTTGCCACCTTTTCAAATCTACCAACTCAGAGTGACGAAAGTCGATAGAAATGCGTGTAATCTCTGAGAGAAATGAAACAAGAGTCTATTGAGAGACCTTGAGTGGCTAGGGGGGAGGGTTGTGCAAAGCGTCACCGGGTCCATGACTATCTTCAATGTCAGACAACACCTTAGTGTTTCCGACAGATTATGTATTGGCCCGGTTTCTACCTAAGTGTATGGAGGGCTTCTTTCTTTCCACCCTTTATCCTTACATTTCTTTTTATTCTTTAACACCTTCTTGCTTTCCGGCTTCATAACTTACACCTTTGTTGGGTTTGATCTAGTGTTAGCTCCTTCTCAGTCGACATTATTCACTGATTCTCACATTTTCTCCATTTAGTATCATTCCTAAGGACTTCTACACTATTGTGGATATCCCCCCCTCCCCCATGGGTAGATCACTCGGTTCTGGTCTGGGTTCATGGGTTTTGATATACCTATGCCTAACCACCTTATAACTCCATAAATTTAAGTACATGGTCGGTCTTTTAGTGTATTCCATCACAATCAAAACCAAACTCATTGAAAAGTTCAATCTAAGTGTTTAATATAAATATCAAAAGATTTACACTTTGAGAGTTTTCATCATCACTAAAAGATCCCCCTTAACATGTGCACCGTAAACGTAGTACATGTTTATGTTGTTGGGAGTGCATTGAGTCTTAATTTATTATGATCAAATGATAATAACAATTTAAGATTCAGTTCAGTTTAATCACATTTTTTCCCTTATCCAAAATGTTAAATCTTTTGATATTTTGGAAATCAATTGATTTAAACTTTCATGTACAAAATATTTACATAATCCCTTAAGTAACATTTTAAATCACCCCACCCTAACATCTTTCCAAACATCAATCATCTAAACAAACCAAATTCCCCCCCAAATATCCAAAACACTCCCACAATCCAAAAAAAACCACTATCCCCCAACAATACCCCAACTAACCCCACCAACAAACCCCAACCCCCTAAACATAACAACTCCCAGCCCAAATATCAATCCACCCCATTAAAACCCCAACCCAAAAAACCCCCCAAAAAATATCTCTCAAACATTTTTTTTACACCCCCCCCCCCCCCCCCCCCCCCCCCCCCCCCCCCCCCCCCCCCCCCCCCCCCCCTTTTTTTTTTTTTTTCCTTTTTTCCCCTCCTTTTTTTTTTCCCCCCCTTTTTTTTTTTCTGACGAAGTCAGATGTTCTTTGCAGCAATTCTGAGGTCAGTGCGTTAGAGTCTACCACTAACAAAATTTCTCCAAGTCCCATCATTCCTCCTTCTTTTTGCATTTTATTGATGTCCCCCCCACCTTTGATCATGAAATGAGATCTTTTCGTTTCCAATGTGCTCCATCTTCTCTTCGGCAAGTATGTCATGTTGATATTCTTGGTAATGTCTTCGAGCGAAGAAAGAAGTCTGGTTAACGTGCCATCACTGAACTTGTACAGTTCGTCGGAGTGCATCAGCCTGTTCCTCCCGATGTCATCAACATAGATGAATCCTTGAGGGTCTTTGTATGGACTGTACGAGTGACTTTTTCTAAAATCAGGTCTTGTAGTATCAGGCTTGGTGATGTTGATCTTCTTTTGATAACTTTCAACTCTAAGTTGAAGATCTTTGACTCACTTTTGAATAACCAGACTTCTGGTGAACATCCTTAGTGCTATTGTGAAGTCAGCAACGTCATCCCCTGATAGATTTGTGAGCCAATTCTGAACCACAAGAATTAACATATCCTCGATATCATTGATCCGAAAGTCGCCAGAAATGTCCCATTCACTTGATTCTGTATAGTTGGTCTATCAGCTCGTCTCACTACAATTCTACTTATAAGTACCCCGTTTATCCATGTATTCCTCATTACCGAGGCATGATGTGACTGCAAGAATTCGCTTGGCGAATAAATATCCTCTTGATTGCATGACTGTGGCAAAAGCATAGATGGACTTACATTGTTTCTCCGATGTGAAATAACCATAACGCATACTTTTTTTACTGCAACCTTAACAAGGACTCCATATGTTTGGAACCTTGTCTTTAATGCCTGGTGGATCATATTTTGCGGCCTTTGTCTTTGTAGTAGACGTCGTGTATGTCATAGTCGAGATTCCTCCTTGAAGATACTTGAGATCATTGTTGATGAAGAATTCGAATGGTACTCTTTGACGTTTTCCACGCGTGATCAAAGGAAGGGGTTTGGAGAGATCAAATAGGTAGTCACCGCCTTTAGGATTTTCCCAATCAAGCTTTTCTGAGAGTGCCTTGTAACATTCTTCAAAGTCATATTATAATTCAGCATAATTAGAGCATGTGCCTTTGAGTAGTCTGAATGCCGGTCCTAGCAGGATTTCTTGAGTTAAATTCTTAATTTTTAGGCCATTCAAGATGTATGAAGAGAAGTCTATTAGAGTGCTCATCAATTCATCAAAGTCCTTCAATGTTTTGTCAGTCGGATTGGAAGCTGCTAGATTCATCAACCACGTTTGAGTTGGACCTTCCTTAGTCGTCTTGCCAACATTCCAGTCTGGGTCAGTGGGTTCTTGAGTTGGTGTAGGTTTCTTGAACCAATCACTTCTAGAGGCAGTCTCTTTCCTTGGTTCATCTTTATTATCACCCAAGTTCCCTTCTTTATCACGTGGCATGTCAGAATCTGCAACCTCGAATACTGGTTCCTCTAATTGAACAGACTTTCTAGAAGATCTTGGTTCAGACTGGGTGCCTTTGGAAGAGCCAGATGTAGAATCTTTCTTTTTGGGATCAGTGGTTGGTTCTGAATCTTTGCTTGTCTTTCTCCTCTTTAACCCTCGGTCTGATCCAGCGGAAGGGTCTTCATCTTTGTCCTTGTGTTTTCGGCCACGCTTCAATGTATACACATCATAAGAATAGAAGAAATCTTGGTCAAGAGCGTAAGATTTTTCCAAACCATCATAGCATTCTCGGTGTTCGGGAGCCGTCAGATATGATTTACTTTTCAAGAAGAATCTTCTTTAACTCAAATTCAGTAAGTGTAAAAGCAGCCTCATAAGTAGATTGTGGTTGAGAAGACACCTTTGCTAGAGTAACTTCATCACGTGATTCTTTAATCAACTTTTCGATCACAGGTAGGGTGAAGTTAGATACTTCTTTGGGTAGAATCTAAGGCAGCTGATCTTTTACTTGCTCTTTGAATCTTGCCGTGAGAGACTCTGAAAGGAAGTTCATGAATTCTTTTCTGGTTTCTCCCAACCTTGTGTCTAGATGTTCATCAACTAAAGATGTCACTTGAGTGTGTAGAGGGTCCTTTTTAATTTCAGAAACTTCTTTTTCCAATGCTGTTATTCTATCTTTCAATCGAAAGACTGATGCGAAGTCAGGAAGATTAGATAGAGGATTTGTAGTTTCAATTGTCGGCAGTTGAGTGGGTGTTGTCAGTATTGGTGAAGGAGTGAAGGTTTATGATAATTGAGGAATATTTGTGTATGCAGGTGATGATTCAGTGATAACAGAAACTGGTATTGTAATAAGAGTGGGTGTCTGAGTTCTTAGGACTTCATGGTGGACATGAACATCTAGTGGACAAACTATTTCTGCATCAGTTTGAGGGATATCTGAAAAATTTAGGAATTTTGATGCCAAGTCGGATGAGCGAGAAGAACTAGTAACAGGAACTTCAGTCTTCTTCGTAACAGTAGTAATTGTCACATGAGCATCGTCAACAACTTGTTCTTGAGTAGTCTCTAAATTTTCATTCCCTTGTTGAGCTTCATGTATTTCTTTTTTTTTTTCTTTTTTTCTTTTTTTTTTTTTTTTTTTTTTTTTCTTTTTTTTTTTTGCATTAGTAAACCTATACTTGAACAATTTCTGTAGCAGTCTCAGTGGGTTCTTCCAATCTTGCATCTGCATCATCATCAAATTAGTCGGTAGTATCATCCATTCCTTGTTCTTCTGTTACTTTGCATCCTCATCAGATTTTGTATTTTCAGTGTCTTGATCAACCTCCTCTTCATTATGGAGTTTCATCTTTTGATTCTCCATTCTTGCGTCAAAATTCTATTTCTGCTCTTCACTATCATTCTCTTGCTTTCTGATCTTTCTTATAACGGTGTGTATTTGTTCGTTGTTGTGGTAGGCTTACGTCCATGTGTACATGTCTCTGAGTCCCTCTCAGAAGAGTTTATTGGTCACTTCGGTACCCCTGGTTGTGTCTCCAGTTCGTCATCTTGTGTCGGGGGTGGTAGTTCTTGCAACCTTGGGGGTTCTTCAGACTATGGTGACAACTTTACCACTTGGATTGTGTCGTGTTAAAGTCTCTTAATGATCTGATTTCTACGTATTGCATCTGTGATTCATCCGGCTTTGATGGTCTGATGTGGTGGATCGCGTGGCAAAGGGGCATGGTGATTCTTTTTACGTGGTACGGGGGCCTGGCAGGTGTGTCTGTGGGGCCATGTGGGGGGGCGAGGTGGTACGTTTTACCGGGGGAGGGGGGTGGGGTGGTGGCGGTGTTTATGACGAGAGGTTCGAGGAGGGAAGGGAGTGTATGGGGAGGATGAGGAGGGTATGGTTATAGTTAGGGAGGTGGGGGGTGTAGACGGGCGGGTTCGGGAAGGAGTAAAGGGGTGAGATAAGGACTAAGGGTGACTGTGAGTTGTCGATTGGGCGGGTAGATAGGGGAGGGAAGGAGAGTGAGGGTCTGGGGTTTTGCGTTTGTCGGTGGGAGGTTGTGGGTGCTAGAGGGGGGGGGCGGGGTGATTGGGGCTGGGCGAGGGGTGCTTTAGGGTGAAGAGGGGGGGAAGTTTGATAGTTAGCGGGCGGGCTGGTGAGGGGGGGGGTGGGGGGATTAGGGCGGGGTGGTGGGGGTGTGTGAAAGGAGGTGAAGTGGGGGTGGGGTGGGTTGGTTCTAAAGTAGGACGAGAGGGGGGTCTGTGGCGGGATGGGTGCGGGGGGCAGGGGGGTACTGGTAGTGGGTGGGGAGGGTGGAAGGGGGGGTTGGGGGAGGGTTGGGCGGGGAGTGCTGGTGGTGTGTGGGGGGCGGGCTGGGGGGCGGGATGGGGGGGGGGGCGGGGCTGGGTATGGGCGGCGATGGGGGGAGTGGTTAGATCGGGGGGGTTGCTTCAGGGTGGTGGGGGTCTGTGTCACTCTGGGGGGGGGGTGCGATGGGGGTGGGGGGGTGGGGGGATGGAGGGAGGGGGGGGGGTGGCTGGATATGAGGGGGAGAGAAAGAGTGATGGGGGGGGGGGGGGGAGGGTGGGGAGGAGTTGCGTTGGGTGGTGGCAGTGGGATGGGGATAGGGGGGGGGGGGTGGTCTCTGTGGTAGGGTGTGGGTGTGGAGAGTGTTCTGGGGAGTGGGGAGCTTGGGGTTGGTAAGGGGGGGTGGGGTGGGGGGGGGGGTGGGTTCGGTGTATTATGGGTTGTGGAGGGGTCGGCGGGATGGGGGTATGGTGTATTTGAGTTGGTGTTTTGGGGGGGGTGAGGTGGATGGTTCGGCGGGTGGGGTGTTTTGGGGAGGCGGGGTGGCGTAGGGGAAAGTAAGTATGGGCGTGGGATGTCTGTTCCTTCTTCGAGGTGGGGGTATATCGGGCGTGGGAGATGGGTGGGGGGGCGAGGTTGGTGCGTTGTGGGGAGTGTGGGGGGAGCGAGTGGGGGGGTGAGACCGGTTCGTAGGGGGGGTCGTGTTGGGGAAGGTTGGTGTGGGGGGTGAGTGGTGATACTAAGCTTGGGGGGGGGATGGCGCAATGGTGGCGTCGGGGGTGGGGGGGGGGGGGTGGTAGAGTTGTTGGTGGAGGTTTTGTGTGTTGGAGAGTGGGGGGGGGAAAGTTGGGGTGGGTGGGGGGCAGGTGGCGTGATTTGTTGGGGGGGGTAACGTGGGCTGGCAGCTTGCGGGATAGCGAGGGGATTGGGTTGGGGGGGCCTGGTGGGCGTGTCATGTGGGTTGAGTGGAGGGAGGGATGTTTGGGGGGGGGGGTGGCGTGGGTGGGGTGGCATGGAGGGGAGGTGTATAGGAGGCTATGTCTATTGGGGTGTGCGGAGCGGGGTGGTGGGGGTGTGGATGACGTGAATGAGAATTGGAGGGGGTGCAGGGTTCGTGGGTTGCATGGTGTGGAAGTGTGGGAGATCGTTGGACGGAGGAGAGGGAGGTAGAGGGCTGTTGCTGGAGGTTGGGTTATCATTGGGGTAGGGTGGGTTGGATGGGGGTGGGAGGGCGGGGATGGTAGGGGGAGGGGGGGTGGGGTGGGGGGCTTTGGGCGATGGCGGGGGTGGGCAGGTGGCTGCGGGGGGCGCGGGGGGGGGTTTGTAGCGCACTGGTGTTGGGTGGGGAGGTGTGGACGGGGGGAGGTGTGGTGGATCTTGCAGTCGGACACGGGGTGGGGGAGGGCCGGGCGGGGGGGGGGGTGCAGCGGGGATTGGGAGGGTGGGTGGGTAAGGTGTTGTTGGGGGCGGGGTTCCGTGCTGGGGGGGCTGCGAGGGGGTAGGTGGTGGGCCATTGTACAGGGGAAGGGCTAGGGTGGGTAGGGGGGCGATGGTGTGTTCTCGGGAGGACGCGGGGTTTGGCTGGGGGTCGGTTGGGGACCGGTACGCGGCGCCAGGGGTTTGGGGTGGGGAGTGTGTGTGTGTTCGTTTTTGTAGGACTGGTGCTCTATGTTCTTTATGTCAATTTTTATTTATTTTTATTCTACCTTATCTTTTGTTTATGTTATGGTTTTCTTTTTTGTCTTCTATATTCGATCTTTTTTCATTTTTATTTTATTTATTTTTTTTTTTGTTTTTTATTATCATATGATGTTTATTTTTTTAGTTGCTGATTGATGTATTTTATCAATATTTCATAAATATTAGAATTTAATTCTTATAAATTTATTTAAATTTACCTCTATTGAAGTTATTCATTATAAAATCTATAAAAATTTTACCTTTATCAATTTTATTATATATATATTAAACCATTACCAATATATTTATTAATAATTTTTTTATTTTTTAATTATTATATATTTATATTATTATTTTTCATTTTTTTTTATTTTATAATCTTCTATTTTTGATTTCCTCTGTAATGAAAAGATAAATATATAACTTACAATATAAAAAAAAATAACTAATAAATTACGATTAAACAAAACATAAAAAAAATAAATGAAAAAAAAAAAAAAAAAAAAAACAAATAAACAAATAAAAAAAACATAATAAAAAAATAAAAAAAAAAAAAAAACAATAATAAAAAATAAAACAAACAATAGAAAAAAATTCAAAAAAAACATAAAAAAAAAAAAAAAACCCAACATATAATAAATAAGTACAATATAAAAAAAAACAAAAAAAACTAAAACACTTCAGTAATTAGCTCCATATTTTCTGAGTTGCTTCTCTTCTTGAACCAAATCTTAAGGTGTTTAATCAAGTTAGTCATCTTTGGTTGTGCTACGTTCAATATTCATGTTTCTCTAGGAGAGTGACGCTTTTTTTAAATTTGGAGTGGTGGGAATGATGACTTGGTTGAAACGAGGGTAGTAATTTTTTCTTCGCTTTTGTAGACTTTTGTATCATTCTGATAGGTGAGTCGCTTCCCGAGTGTTACACGTTTTACGATTTCTTCTTATGGTAATGCCCGAAAAGGATTTGTTGCTCATGGGATAAAACGATCGTTTGTTAAAGACCAGTAGTCTTTCCAGATAGGCTTCTGTTAATAAGAGCAACAAAAGTTCTCCACGGTTGATGCATCTGATCGACAACAACATCATTGAGAGAATTGATAACCCCAGTATGACCGAGATCTCTTAAGAAAGATATAGTGTCTTCTTCAGAAGGAAGAGCATCAAAGTCACGACCAGGTACTCTTGGGCAAATCTGAAAGATATCTCTGAAGACTTCCAAAAGCTAAGCTTGAATTGTTTATTTTATCAATTCTTGATTTCTGTAGAAGTCGTCATGTGTGATATTTGCAATTCCAGAATTGATGCTTATCAACCTTCAAGAAACACATCAGCAGGGATGTGATAATATGCATGGATATGCAAGGTGTGTGTGCAAGTGCATCCAGAATAAACTTGAAATGTCTTCTCTTTTGGGTTCTAATCCACGAGGGATTCTTCACCATTTATTTTTCCAATGTCTAGTCAATTTCTGCTTGGGAACAAGTCAAGGTCAAGATTGGGTTTGTTGGAGCAGTGTTGAAAGTCTTGATTCTGCTAGAGTTTTCACATACAATTTCTTACACATAATGCAAAAGTATTGTTTAGCACAGACTGGGACAATATAGATCATTTTTCAAGCAGCATGATTTACTAAGAGGATAAGCAAGCAATTACAAGCATCATATTGATATAAGAAACAATGCAAAGAACTGATATACACAATGCTCCTAGGTTTCATCACATGTCATATCCAACATAGGTATATAGGATCATACTAATGTATATTCAATGGCAAACACTTAGATTCTGCCACCCCCCTAACTCTAAGGAAAATTACCACCTAACTTTATTCTATAAATGGCACAAGATAAGGTTAAATTATACTTAGATTAGGTCATGAGTTTGAATTACCAAGATTATGAGATTAATTCTATTAGAAAAAATCAAGTATAGTTTGCTTTAAGATTGAGTATAGATCGCCTGTGAAAGACTACCTAGGTATAGATCGCCTGTATTATATATGATGTATAGATCGCCTGTGTTAAGATGCATGTATAGATCGCCTGTATAATTCTATGTATAGATCGCCTGTATAAATTTAGGTATAGATCGCCTAAGTGATTTTGTATAGATCGTCTGTACAATTTCACATGTATAGATCGCCTATATAATTAGTGTATTGATCGCTATATGTAAATGTCTTAAGTAGAGGATCGCCTATGTTATTTGTAAACAACAATTTTACACCTTTTTTAGATTCTACACAATGATCTTTTAAACATGAACCTACAACATCAATATATCATACCAAGATCTTTATAACACAGATTATCCACACAACTCTTGACATAAGTCAAGTTTGAGCCACAAGAGCTCGAAAACTCCCAAACTTCCAAAGGATTTTTCTTTATCTGACCTGATATTTAACACTCACATGAATTTAATCACTCATTGAAGTTTTACCCAGTTTCAAACTTTTTCGAAACCAAGAATGACAATAAAGACTATGAACGAGCTATCCCCATTAAAAACTGTTAAAGGCACACAATCTCTACCCCTATAGGTCCAAATCCCCTCACTCAATTTAAAATTCCATACACTTTTGAAGGTGATGAAATTTGAATTGAATTTTAGGGTTTATCGAGCAAAAATTCATGATTGGGTCAAATTAAGGTGGATTGTACATCTTAACGAGAATACCTTTAGTTTAGAACGTAGTTTGAACAAAATCTTGATGGTCTTAAAATCAACAATGGATGAAAAAGGGTTTAAGTGAGCATATTTATGTTCGTGTGTGAATGATAGCGGGCAAGGGGTGTTTATGTTTAAAATCCTTTTTGGGTTTTTGACATAAATGCCCCCTAGGGTTTAATGATGTTTCTAGTTTTCATTTAAACTTTTCCTAAGGCAAACTAGGTTTCCTAAATTTGCAAAACTAGCCCCTAAGGTTTAGTCAACAAGGAAAAAGATTCACATATTCATTAAAACCCCTATATGATTAACATTTCAGCATAATAAAAGCACGGTGAGATTGAAATACTATCATCCACACCTTTAATTATTCACCCGATATGATTAAAACCTTTTCCGATTGACACCTTATTAATTATGAAGAAGATGATTTTGACAGTTTCTCTCCCTCAAATAATGACCCGTTTTCTATTGAAAGAGATGTAGTCGTTATTTGATGGTTCAAAATTGTCTTCAAAAAATGATGATTTGATGAATCTGAAAGATGATTATTGTATATTTTGAAAATCAATACCCAAGAAAATAAGATTTCTCTTATTTTGCCACATAAGCGCACTGACACGTACACTTACGGATTATAAGAAGCACGGGTTGTGATTGCAATTCATATTCACAAGCATTTTGATGAGGAATTCTAATGGTATTCATTCCTGGAGAAAATTAATTCCCACGTTATGCGGTCTAAGTTGTATTTTTTGACGGATACATACTTGCCTTTAAAGATGATGACCGGGTTGCTATTTGAAATAATAGCAAGCCATTTTTGGCATTTTTAAAAACTATTTGGAACTTCTGCTCGAACTTCATTTACAGCCTCGTATCATTATTGAATAACATTTCTAAGGCCGTAAATGTTATCAATTTTCAGAAGACTATAGATATATATTTTTATATTTTTCTGATTTTTTAATTTTGTTTTTTTGTTTTTGTAAAATTTTATAAAAGGAAAATCTTTTTGGATTTTTTATGTTTTCCTATGTACATATATACAGGATACGAGTTACCACCATCACTCGTCCGTTTCCTCTGCCAGTCGTTTCAACGTTTCTGGAGACATGCTTCTTATACCAAGCTCATCGATCAAGAAGTTAAATCTCTCTCAAGGCAATGGTTAAGTAAAGATGTCAGCCAGTTGGTATTCAGTCCGGACAAAGTATAGTTCTACGATCCCATTCTCCACTTGCTCCTTTATAAAATGGTAGCAAATATCGATGTGCTTTGCTCTTGAATATTGAACATTGTTGCAGGCTATAAAGCAATTTCACTCACTTGTTGTCGCAGTACAGAGGATTCTTATTTTATTTTAATGACTTAGGCTGTTAGTTTGTGAACGCATCACATAGATGTTGTGAGGCAACATCCGAATGGCACAATTTATTCAGACTCCGGTATCTCGTGATAGCAGGACTTTTGCTTTCTTTGATGACACAGCTATCAAGTTTGTTCACCTAAGAACTGAGTGCTTCCCGATGTACTACGTCTAGTGTCTTTGACACCCAGCGTGTTCGGCTTATGCATAAGTAGGAGTGAATTATACGGTATCTTCGAGTACCATAGTCTCATGTTAATGGTGCCGTTAAGGTTAGTCAAAAAGATCTCATTTCACGGCATTGTAAGTGCTTGTTTGGTAGGCTTATGCCTGTTACGGGGCACATAAGCAGACAACATAGTGATGGTCAGGTCTTACTTGGCTGTTAAGTTACATTTAGGATCCAATCATTGCCATGTAAAGTGTTAGCATCACTTGGTTTTCCCCGGTTAGAATCTTCATCCTGTTCCTTGTTTTTCATATCAATGGATGTTTCACAGATAATCAGTAGGTTTTTAAACCATATTTTTTAACGATTTCGAAGCATTTTTAGAATTGGTTTATTAAGATGCCTCTAGGACTTTGAGAGATATTGTAATCCTAAAAAGAACTGACTTTTTCCCTCATCATTGTCATCTAACTTAAGTGGTATCTGATTAGCAAACTCATCTCAAATGGCCAAATAGTATGTTGATGCAAATATTATATCGTTAACATAGTTTAATGTACACAAGTATTAGTCATTTCAAGCATGCCGTGTGATGAGTGTTGGATCAAATGAACCTTTGGAGAATGTTGAGAGATATAGGTAGCTTGAATCATACTTTACCATGCACGTGGTGCTTGTTTGAGGGACCCGTAAAGAGCCTTTTTGAGATTGTACTGTCTGGTCAACATTATCCTTGCCTGGTTGTGAAACGTAGACTCTTCTTTAGCCTCGCTATTTAAAAAGCCGTTTCTGACGTCACTTTTGTAGATCGTAATATCTTATGAGCTGTCTTAAGCAACGAATTGATACGTAATGGCCTCTATTCTAGCAACCGTGAAAATGATTACTCTCCGAAATCGATACCCTCTTTCTTTGTCTGAATCCTTGAGCAAACATAGTCGAGCTTATTTTTTAGTACCCCGCCAGATTCATTTGTTTTGACCTTATAAATCCATCTGAGTTTGATCAAGAACACGTTATCTGGACATGGCACCAATTACCAAACTTCAAGTATTTCAAATTCATGGATTTCTTCTTGCATTGCATCGATCCATGATGGTTCAGTCATTGCTTGTTTGAAGTTCTTGGTTTCTACTGAAGTAAGGAAGGCATCAAAATAACACCACATGGCATTAGTTTCAAGTTGCTTCCTTGTAGATACAGAGCGAGAAGGATCACCGATGACGCTTGTTATAGGATGATCCTTAGTCCATCTACCAAGGTGTTCAAATGGAGTATGGATTTGTCTCACATTAGATGATGATTGATAAGTGTAAAATACACATATCCGTTTATACCATAAATGACCCAATTAAGCCCAAAATAGTCCAAATTTGGCAAATATATGCTTGTATTTGAGTTTTGTGTGTGCAGGTACGGATATATCAAAAATCATAAGAAAACATTCAAAAACAAGCAAACACGGACACGAGAACGGAAGAGTGTACAAAAGCCAGAAGCCAAAGCCAGAAAAAGTCAAATCTACAGTCATAATCCAGTCAAATCTTTGGTTCAACAAATAAGTCAAACAGGTCCCAATGTGTTTCTAAAATTACACCTCTAAACTTTAGAAAAGTCCATAAATGGTCCCTAAGCCCAAATGGGCCACACCCGGATATAAAAGCCTAATCCTTTAGCCCAATAGCCTTTTATAAACCACAAGGACCTAAACTGCCAATTGCTAAACTCCTTGTATACTACACCATTTATAAAACAAAGACAAGGACTCAAATTGCCATTACCTCAAAGTTCAAATCTTTTTTACCCGTTTTCAGTTATAAAAAAAGGGCGCCAAAGGGTTACTGTTCATTCGTCTTCTCAAAAATTACCCAAGGTCAAAAAAGAGGGCAAATTGCAAATTAAGGGTTCAATTGGTCAATTCAATGCTCTAACAACTAAATGGCAAGGACAAAGTTTGTCATATCAAAGGTCTCATTAGAAAACATATTCATGCAATGCCCAAGTGAAGAAGAAGAAGCCACAAGGGATGATGTTTTTGCACTACATTCACTCAGTAAACAAGCATAAGAGCAATCACACGGATTTGCCACGCTGGCTCAATCCGTGTTGATCCAAAGTCTTGATCCAACGGCTGACATCCAATTCCCCAATATTGAATTGTATGAATGGCAGAGATTGGCAGCAGCTCTTTAATGATTTTTGGGAACTAGTAAGGTTCCTTGGAATGCTATAAATAGACCCTCACATACACATTTAAGGGGATCCTTCTTTTTTTTACTTAGTAGCTTTTAGCTTAGTTTAAGTTTTAGCTTAATGTAAGTTTAATCAAATGATTTGTAATTTCCTTTTTAAAGTAATGTAATCAGCTTTTTAGTTAATGAAATTCAGCTTTTACAATTGTCATAAGCTTTCTATTTTGCTCTCATTTGTTTTACTCAATTGTTAAGCTAAAATCAGTAAGCTCATATTAGCTTATCCAAGTCTATAAGCTTGGATTTAAGTCTTAATTCAGTCCTAATCATACCTAAATATCTAAAATCAGTTTTAAATTTACTTTACCTTGACTTTTGGATTTCAAGACTTATGGAAGGGGAGTCAATTGTGGAAGGACTCCCATGGACTTATACTAGCTTATCTATTTGATAAGCTAGAGCTTGCAGCTGTTAAATTGAATTTAAGCTTCTGTTTAGCTGAAGCTAGTGTAAGTTTCCTTTTTAAATTCCTAGTTACTCTTCATTTTCTAGCTTAATAGTTGTCTACCTGCTCATTAATTGTTCTACTTGCTAGTTTAATGCTTATTTGAGCTTATCCATGTTTGATTGTGCTTATTGCTTGCATTTTCTCATCTGTTTTTAAAGTCTGTGCATTAGATCTTAATTTCTTTGAATTTGCTCTTTGTAATCTGTCATTGGCTTAATTTCAATACATTGTCCGTAGTTTTGTGATTTTGGCTTACTTGAATGTTTAAATAAGCTCAAGGTATGAGTTAAGCTTCTTGAATTTCTGGTTTTAATGACTTTTATTAGTCTGGATTTGAATTGCTCAAGTTTTAAATTATGTTAAATACTTAAGGGGTGTTTGGTTTAAAGCTGTTTGATCCTTAAAAGTCAAAGGTTTTGTGCAATTTTTTTAAGTAAGCTTTAATATCATATTTGATAAGGATTTGAACAAGTTTTGAGGTTTTGTTTAGGCTTGATATCATTTTAGAGCTTATTAAGCAAGTCTGTGCACCAGGGGAGCCTATTTGCTTTCTTTTGCTTGTTAAATTTTAATCCAAGCCTCTCAAGGCTTGGATTTTGCTTGCTTTGTGTTCTAACACTCTTATTGAGTGTGTTTAGTGTTGGGTTAATCATCTTGGTTACTGCAAGTTACATTGAGCATAAATGCATACCAATCATGCAAGTAGTAACCACAGTACTACTGCTGAATTTTGGTTCATTTTTAGGTAAGTATTTCTAGGTTTTAGGATCTAAAAACTTCACATAGCATTATTAGTTTAGTTATAGTTTAGACTAGATTAAGTCTAGTTTTCATTTCTAAAACTATTTGCTTAATTCTTTCTAGCATTGAAAGTTCACTCAAATTTCCAAAAGCCAAAAAAGTAGTATAGTTTAGACTTTCATCTTGATTTTCATCTATCATTCAGTGTTTCTAGGGCTTTTTAGCTTTTCATTTCTAGAAAAAGTAGACCATCTTAAGCTATCTAGAACACCTATACCTTTTTAAAATTGAGCTTAATTTGAGCCTAATATAACTGTTTAAGTAAAAATAAGCCCAAACACCAACTTTCTGTCACAGCTTTTTGATAAGCTGTTTAAGAGCTTATTATTAAGTTTCAGTTTAGGTCCTCTTTATTAAAGTAGCTTATTTTTGTTTCATCTATAAGTCCTAGTATTTAGTTTTCCATAAAAGTTAAAAAAATATAAAAAATAGCAAAAAGGGGTTAACCACCCTCGAACCCACGACCCCTCACTTATAGGGACCTCCAACGTGTTAACTCATCTTGTTCATTAGACTCCATACAGTATATCTTCCCACACTTTTA
This sequence comes from Tanacetum coccineum, assembly GCA_026074375.1. NCBI lineage: Eukaryota > Viridiplantae > Streptophyta > Magnoliopsida > Asterales > Asteraceae > Tanacetum > Tanacetum coccineum. Next base: position 66,483 of record BQNB010001471.1, read on the forward strand.
ATAATTCATAATCATTTATTTTCTTTCTGTTATATACGCGTGCCTAATAATGGCTATCTTCTCAGCTTATTTGATAATCTGGGCAAGATTACTTATTTCTTCCTTTGATCCTTGTTTGGTTATAGATTTTACCTGATTTTCGTATTTTCCTTAAGTATTTTAAATTTTAATCCTCTTTTCTTAAGTTTTAATTTTGAAAAATACATTAAAATTGAAAAAATTTCAGAAAAATACAAAATAAATAGTTTTTAGTTTTATAAAAATAGCTTTAGGTTTACATTCAGTTAAATCATTTTCACCACTTTTAGATTTTAATTTTCATTTTTAGCTCTTTCATTGTTAATTTTAAAAAAAAGGATTTTAATTTTAAAAATAGTTAATAATAGTTTTCTGAGTTTTTATGTTATTTTAGACTTTTCTAAGTTTAAAAATCATTTTTCCAAATTTTGAGAACTTAATTTGCTATTTTTTATGATTTAATTAGATTAAATTAGTTTTTAATTCATAATAAAATCAAAAATAATCAAAAAAATGTTTTTCTATTTCCTAAAATTTCTTTTGTCATATATTAGGTTTAGAAATTTAGTTTACATTTTTAGGAGTAAAATTTAGTTTACTTACTTAATTGTCGCGTTTTATTTGTTTCACGTATTTGATTAATTGTTTAAATTGCTTTTAATTGTTCAAATTTTAATTGTTATTTCTTATTTAGTAGTTATAGGTATCAAAATCATCTATTTTCTTATTCAAATAAGAATCCAAGCTTAAGCGAGATTTCAATTTCTCAAATCGTTGGAAAAGACCCGGAAATCTACTTCCCGGTTAAAAATCGTAAATATACTTTATTTTATTTATATATATATATTATATATATACTATATTTATATATATATATATATATATATATATATTTTAAAGAGTGAATTTTCCTTAGAGAATTTTCTTAATTGCTCTTGTTGAAATATTATATAGTGTATCTTATACCGTATCAATGATCCTTGAGGAGTCGAGTCTTCACTAGGAGATTCATTAAGTGGATCATCATGAAATGTAGATGTTTTTGATGATTCTTCAAAACCTTGAGAAATGATTAGAGACTGTACATGTTCTTGTGATGAAGGAATACTTGTTGATGGAGCATCCTGGTCAATGGAAGTTGACACAGGAGAATCAGCTAATACTTCAGCTCTTAGAGCAGCAGCTTCTTGAGCCGGATAAACAACAATTGGTGGAGGGTTAAAGTATTAATCGAACATTGGTTGGAACAAACGATCCCAATCATCTCTTTTTGGTGGCAAGCAAGGTTGTTGAGAAACAAGATTTGAAACCGAGTCCTGTACTAGATGTAGCAGGAGTCATATAATAAAGCTCGAGTCCTTAACTGAATTGCTTAGAAGCCATTGCTGTTAGCTCATCGAATGTCACATGAATTGTTTCAGTAATTATCCAGGTCCTTCTGTTGTAAATTCTGAACGCTTTCTTTGTAGGCGCGTAACCAACGAAAATCCCAATATTGCTTTTGCATCAAATTTTACCTAGATGTATGGTCATTGGTAGGATTACAAATGTGAACCTAAGGACATGAAAAAAATGATAAGTCGGTTTCTTGTCTGCCATAGCCTCGAATGGAGTTTTGTTGTATCGGGAGGCGTATGAAAGAAAGATTTTAGGGTGTATATAAGGCAGTTTTTGATAGCTTCGGCCCAGAGAAAATATTAGAGCATTAGAAATATAGCTTGTACGAGCAACATTCAACAAGAGTTTTCCGATTGCGTCTTTCGACAACACCGATTCTGCATGAGGTGTGCGCGCGACATAGGTTTGATGTGTGCTGAAACAGTTTCATACCATTCCGAAGTGTCTGATTGACAAATCGGTTCCATTATCGTTCGAACTTTTCCGGACTGTGGCTTTCAAATGATCTTGAATATTTTTGATGCATTTGATGAGGGCCGCATGAGCTTATTTCTTTTGTCTTAACAAATCTGTCCTAGTAATATCTTGTGTATCGTAGATTATCACTAAGAATATACCTTCTACCATTAATACTAGCCATACGCTTCGGGCCACAAAATACTATGCAAAAAGATCCATTGTTTATCTTGATAGTGTCTTCTGACTTTGGGTTGGTGAGAGTTTTTCTTACTTTTATAATGCACATGTGAAACTTCAAATGATCTTTCTAAAATTTAAGGCTAGGACATTTCTCTCATGCAAGTCGTCTTTTTACTGCTTTGTTCACAAGTACCGAAATTGTAGAGAGATTAATTCGACAGTGACCTCATACCAGCTTTAAGTCTTTGACCGCTTTGGTTAGAAGGAACAGATCAGAGATGATTTATGCATGGCGTCAAGAGAAATGGTGTACCAAATTTGTGTCCGGGACCCTGAAAGTAGATCAACACCATCTTAATTGCAAAATAAAGCAAGTGTTTTCCGAAATGCTGCTTCAGATCCGCATCTCAATATTGTACAACATGTAAAATAATTAGTACCAAGCACTCAACGTACGTAAACCTGTATGATTACAAACACATTTTCCAGCTGATAGTCACCATACCCCATAATCTTGCAATCTAAGACGTTCCCGAATCTACAGTACCCCGAAATTTAAGACAAAGTTATGAGCTGAGAGGAGATTCCCTGTTAATGTGTTTCGAAACCATCCGGAGGTCCACGTTACCAGGAGTAAAATCTGGACAACCTGTCATGACAAGAGAAGAATACGATGGAATATCTGTAGCATTGGATCCCCAAGTTTGATTGGGTTCTGAGTGGTTAGCATTCTTGGATTCTACAGTCTTAGCTTTTTTACTCGAACATATGTTTTTAACATGTTTGGGTTTCCTGCTATAGACTTTTAACTCTGGTTTTTGTATATCATTTGAGTGGGAAGTGGTTTGCTTAGGAGGCACTACGTTAGTTGAGGTGAACCTAGTTAAAGGGCACGAGTTACCAACTATAGTGAAAGTTCTGCCTGTTGGTTTCCACTTAAATCCTACTTCAGTGAATACATGACCCGTAGGTTTCCAAATATTTTGCTTTTTATGTTTCTTAGCAGATTTAGCACGGTTATTCCCATTTTGCACAAGATCAAGAATACATTTATCATGAACACCATCAAACATGGATTTATTACAAGTAGCACAGAGAATATCAGAATTCGCATTTGACAGAGACTGCTTAACATCAACATCACAAATAGGTTTAACAACACGATTCATTTTATTAACTTTCCTAGGTTGGGCTTCTACTTTATTCTTCTTGTTCCTACTTGGTGTTTGCGAGATCCTATCATTCTTTTTATTGCCTGGAGGCTTTGATCCGCAAATACTAGTAGAACACTTCACTCCTGTAGAAGACAACACAGGTGTGTTAGAATCTGACGTATTAGAAGACTCTACCTATTTAATGTTGCTTGAGGTTGTGGGGGGGGGAGTGGTCAGCAAGCCTAACTTTCTTAACATTGTTCATGGGTGTGATAGCAACCTTCTTAGTACTAGGTGTTATCGCATTGGGGCATGTATCTTGAACATATACAAGCAACTCCTGAATTCTTGTGGTATAGTTACAAGCAAGGTCTAAATCGTCATCTAAAGGTTGTTTCGCCTTAACTTGTTTGACTATTCCCCGAAGAATATTAGCTTGTTCTTGAGTGTTCCTAAGATAGTTTATGTGAACTTCTATTTTGTAATAACCTAGGAAGCAACAGTACTAAATCAAGCTTGAACATGCCTGGAGCAATAGTGGTGGCAGAAGGTATATAGTACAACTATTTCAAACAATTTCTTTCCTTTTTTGATTTTCGTAAATTGTTTTTCCAATGAGTTATCATTAAAGATCTTATATTGGATTTTAAGCTTTTAAATCCTCATTTTCCACAGATTTTAAGTTCAGTTTGTTAATTAAAGAGTCACACTGTTCTTTATGACGAACACGTTTCTGATTGATTGAGTCAAACTGATCTTTAAAAACTTGTTTCACAAGATTTATTTCAATTCCTAATAGTTGCTTGTTTCGAAAGTAATTTTGACACACTATTCTCCAATCCTCTTTTATGGGCTCAAGATCCATGTATCTTGATGAACATTCTTTTCTTTGTATTCTTTTTCTAAGGTTTGATGGTATCCTTACTATTTTAGAAATGGTTCGTGTGTTTGTCTTGTAGCGAGCTTCAAATTTGATTTCAAAATATTCTGTATTTCCATACAGAATTTTGATTAACGCACAGATTCATCGTGTGAAAAACTTCGTGTTTTAATTGCATTGACACTTCGAGAGAAATACAATGTTTTTCAAGTTGTGAGTAATTTTTCAAAAGATCACAATATGCTTGTTTTAATTTGGAAAGCTCAGCATCAAGATTCAAACGCTTTTCACACAAATCACACTTTTGCATTTTTACATTTACAGAATCATCATTCAAAGACATAGAATTCATTACAGTTAACAGAACATCTCGAGACATGATTTTTTGTAAGAGTCGATCGTTTTCCAAAAGAATTTATTTCTTAGCAATTTCCAAACATTTTTTATCAACTAAAAACTGTTGAACAGACGCTTCCATTTGATCAAAAATTGTTTGTACTTCCATTATTTCATTTAGAAGATCTTTATCAAACACATTGAAGATGTCTTTTAAAGATTTTAGAAATGGAATAATTTCATTGTTAAAAACAGCTTTTGTATGTTCAACCCCCTTTCATCCTTCTTCAAGTGTCACTTAGGGTGTTGTCCTCTTCTTTACCATAGAGTCAAACTGGGTGAGGTTGAATTTAAGCTTTTTAAGGCTTATATTGACCAAACTCACCTTAGGTAGTTCACTGGGAACATCCACTATGACAAGTGGTGTGTAAGAAGGTTCAATGGAAGGATTGGATATACGTGACCAGAAAGCCTGTTCAGCTGACAATTCTTGTTATGGAGAGAAACGTTTTCCAAAATCATCAATTAATCTATTTAACTTTTCATAATCAATAGGTTTATGAGAAATATTTTATTGAATTACTTCGGGATCCTTTGCTTTTTCATACATTTTTGATCGACTCCCTTCTTCCAAAATTAATGTTTCTTCATCATCAATCACAGGCATAGCAACATGAGTAGTAGACATAAACAACACCCATCATAAAAGGTGGTTTTATCTGAATTGAGCTGTCTTAAGGTAAAAGGATTTTGATATCCTAGAGGTCTTGTTTGTGTTGTTATTATCGTAAAACGCTTGTGGCTTAGTTAACATATGCACTGTTTGAGCAAATTGACCCACTTTACAAATGATATTATCAAGTTCCTTAATCTTCTTTTCCAAATCAATTTCAGTCTCCATATATTTATTTTCCTTTTCTTTGGATTCATTTTTGAAACCAGTAAAGGTCTGAAATAAAGATTCATTTTCTTTGATTTGTTTAGAAAGGATTTGCTAAAGTGTGTCAATTTGTTCTTTTGAGTGCTAGTTTTCCAATCATATTCATCCATTTGAGAATCAATCATCTTTTCACGACTACTTAAATCAATATTAAGGCGCTGTTCAAAAGTTTTGACCTTTTCCTTATATCTCTCTAGCTCAGCGGTTATTGATTCATTATTCTGTTCCTTATTAGCCTTTTCCCAATTATTTACATGATTAATCATTTGTTCGGATATTTGTTCAATCACAGATATAAAATTATGTGTTTCTTGTTGTGCCTGCAAATTAGTAGCTTGATTAGTGGCCTGTTGTGTTTCTTGCAAATCTTTATGATTATGAATGATATTGCTATAACTAGATATATCATTTTTCTTGTTAAAATCACTTAACTGTTTATTGTTCATTATCTGGCTATGCATGCACACTTTGATTATCCATATCAATTCATGATAGGTTTTAGAACTTTGGTTCCTCGGAGATAACGTAAGAAACCATAGTTGGAATATTTGGCATTAAGATAACTACTTGTGCATTCGAGAGATCATCACAATCAGAATCATAAGTATCGAGATCCTCAGTCTGGAAAGCAGCATTTGTGAGAATGACGTGGCTTGAGCTTTGACTTGCATGTTGGAATTCCTGGATCATATCAAGAATGCGAGTGCTCCTCATCCAATATTTGGTCCAGCTTCGAGAGCTTCTCGCTAACATTGCTTTCTATTTTACCATGGCAGGAATTCATGGTCTCGCTTAGGCTAAGTGCATTGCCTAGCCATATGTCCTTCACCTTGGCAGTTGTAGCATTTAACAACTCTTGCCTGCCCACTTGTAGTATTTTCCTTTGAATTTGTAGCATTACTCTTATAGGTAGTACCAGAATAATTTTTGGCCCTTGTCTCCCTGAACTTGTTGCAACTGTAACCTTGCATCTTGAATAGTGGCTTGGTTTCTTGGATTAGAGGAAGTTCTGAGTTGATTATTGGTAGTTGGAAACCTTGAAGAAGCTACAGCCGTTAGAAAAGCCATTGCTATATTGAGACAAGCAATTAGATCATCTCCTGGAGAAAATACAAGAACAGCAAAACCTGAATCAACAATCGGTGACTCAGCCATAAGTTGTGTAGGAGCTTGAGGTGATTGATAAGCAACTTGTGGAATTACTTGTGGAACAATTGAGGTTTAATGATTCATTTGAGACTGATATGTATGTGATGGTGGAATGGATGAATGATTGAATTGAGTTTGTGATGGATAAAGAGATTAGTATTGTTGATTGGGTTGAATTGATCATATGGTGATTGTGAAAATTGTTGTTGAAGTTGAGGATTGTAGGATGATTGATAAGGGTTGAAGTGAGGTGGTGTCATCTGCTGATTTGCAACAAATGCAAGTGGATCTTGATTTTGTTCATGCATAATACGGACTTCATTTGCATGGAGTTCGTGTTGTTCAAGATATGCATGAAGTTGATCAAAGTTGGAGGTATCTTTAACTAGCTTGACATTAGTCACAAACTTACTCCATTCAGGTGGAAGACTGTTTAAGAACTTGGTATTAACTTGAAATTGCTCCATGTTCATCTTGTAGATGTTCATATCATTAATCAGCTGAGTAAATCGCAAGTAATACGTATGATAAGTGTTTCCCCATTGGATGAGTGAAACTTATCAAATGCTCAGACTGTTTACTTTCTCTTGTCCTGCTTTGTCAATGAAGTATCCTCGATCGGTAATTGAACTCTCTCACATAATCTTAGCTTCTATGTGCTGATTCAACATCGGTTTAGATATCAGCTGGTTAGACCTGAAAGGAATGTTATTGGTTGCTTTCATATCACTAATCTGCTTGAATTTTTCTCAAGCTAGCAGATAATTATGATTATTTCTTGGTGATGATCACTCAGAAACCCCTCGCCTAACAGCGGCAGAAAGCGATTATGTTACTTGTGGTGTGCCATCAAAGGTAGTGGACCATGTTATCCTCATTTCTTTTCATCTCCTCCGTTGATGTGGTTGAGTCTTTATTTTATTCTGAGGATAACATGGTCTTCATTTGGCCTTCAGTTGATTGAGAGAGAACGGTGTGATCTGAACAAAGAAAATAATTTAATAATCTGTGTGAGAGAAAAAAAATTATAAATATAAAAATAATAACAACACAAAACTTAAATAATATTCAAAAAAACAACACTCCCACCACAACCCCCAAACAAAACAAAACAAACAAACACAAAAAATAAAACAAAAACACACACAACCACTCCCCACAAAACATAAAAACACATACACTACCCCCAAACCAAACCCACCACCCACCTCAAAAAACAAACCACACAACTCCACAAAAAAAACACCCAAAACAAACACACACCAACAACCTCTAACACAAAACACACACACAAACCAATACACACTATAGTATACCATAATCCACTAAACACTACACAACTCACCAAACAAATATCACAAACATACCTATAACTCATCATTTTCCATACACACACCTCCAAATACCTTTCATACCAAGACAAAAAATCTCTACACAAAACAAAACCTAAACAACTTCACACACACTATCTCATCCCACACCACTCCACACACACTCACACCACCCACTCATCCAACACACACACCAACACACTCATCCACTCACATCTCACCAAAAAACAAACCCCCCCCCACCCTCTTCTCTCCCCACCTCACAACCATCTCACACACACACTTACCCATCTAAGACTACCCTCATATAACTCTATATATATATAAAAAACTATCCACACACCTCCAATAAACATACCAAAAAATACCAACTCATACAAAAAAACAAAACCAAACATATATTAAACAAACACACCAAACAAAAATAACACATAAAATAAATAATACAATATACAACCAACAGAACAACATCACACATCAAAACACAACAGACCATACACTCACAACCACTCTCACCCCCACCCATACCACCCACCCCCCCACATTTAAAAAACCCAACACAAACACAAACCTCACCCCCCCCCCACCCACCCACCTCTCACACCCCCCACCCACCCCCCCCTCAACCATAACACAATAAGACCACATACTAACCCCATATACTTTTCCACTCAAAACCACTTCTAGACAACTCTTTTTCTTTTATAACATACCCCACACACTTATAGATAATTTCATTTAATTTTTTAACATTTCTTCCTATATATTCTCTTTAAGAATTACTCTCTATTATATTATACAGACTCACTCCCTACTCCACCTGCACTTCTCACTCCCCCACTACTAAAACATTATATCTACTCAATAATCATATAGAGATACTCCCCTCCTCAGTCACTCATAGACTCCTCACTACCACCCACAATTCTGTTATAACTCTTTCAGAACTGTCTCTAAACCACCCCTACACTCAATAGAATTTTATAACCCCCCTCCCACGCCATACACCCACTAAAACACCTTGCACCCAGCCAACAAACACAACCACCCCCACCCAACTTCCCCACCACCTCCACACACTCACTCAACACACCACAATCTATACAATACACTAACCCAAGCTCACCTGTATATGTGTCACCCACTATTTCCCGCATAACAATATACACTCATATAATACAAAACTAAAACTCTCCTTAACCTATCCTACATAACTCTAATCACTCGCTTAATATCATTCTCCGTAACTCTCTAACGCAACATATTTCCTAATCAGAAAAATAATTATAATCTCTCTTCAATATTACTTAATCAAAACAAACCATCTACTCCCACACATCCAGATAGAAATATCTCTGTTCAAAACCATACTATTAAACATACCCACCACCCACCCCCCCACCACATGACACTACTCTACACACACTCTCACTCTATCACCCATCTACTCACCACTCTCTCACACTCCAAACCACCCACCCATACTCACTCAACACACACAACCAAAACACACCCAAACCACACACTCTCACACTCCCCCCCTCACTACCACTCCTGTCACGCTCACACACCACACACCACCCCCCTCATCATAATAATCTCTTAGTGTTGTGTACTATATAAGACTATGATATATATACATCACACACGCTACACCACATCTACCACCCCACCACCATCGCCACACACACACAAACCACCACACACTCCTGTTCTCCCCTCTCCACGCAATACTCAGTACTTCACTATGTTAAATGTGTGTCCACCAAACCCACATCCATCACACTCACATTACACCCCTATATCATCTATCAATCCCAACCCACTCTCTACACACACTCTCTCTGTCTCTCTCTGCGCCAAAACCTCCCCACTCATATCTCCACCCACCACACACTATAAGAGATATAACACCCCCCCCACCCCCATACCTCACCTCACCTCAATTCCCCCACTATACTCAAAAAAACACACCTACACCATACCTTCCCCCTCAACACTCTCTCTCTCTCATAGATCACCACACTCCACCCACAACCCCCCCACTCCCCCCCACCCACCCAACCCCCCCAAACCCAACCCCCAACACCCCACCACCCCCATAAAAACAAACACACCCACAACCCTTCACCTACACCAACCTCACACACATAACCACCAACCCACACATCTAGATATATACCCACAAACTCAACAATCACACACCACATCTACTTCACACTCTCACTCACTCACACTCACCACATTCCCTCCCCCTCTCAAAAATAATCCACCACAATCTCTCTCTTCCACATATCAATAATATTTACTCAACCATAATCTAATTTACGCTTCTCCCACCCCAACCCAACAATAGAGACTCCTACCCCCTCATCTACATTCTCATCTCACACACACACTCACAACACACTCCTTTTAATAATTTTTTTTAATTAATAATTTTTATATATATACACACAATTTAATTTACTATTATATTTTATTTTTTTATTAAATACCCCCCCCCCCCCCCCCCCAAATATCAAACACATATAAATAATTTTTCATTTTTATTTTCTTTCAAAAACCAGTGTGATATATCTCAACTCACATTCTCCATCCCAATAAAATATGCAACTCATTAAAGTGTATGTGTATGCTGAAAAGCACTCACTCACTCCAAATACGTCCTCTCTCTCTCACACAATCACCTAGATAATAGATAACTCGCAGATGTATATCATACAGCCCACACCACAGTGCCTTTATTTGACATCCCACCCCCCCCACCCCCCTCAGATATAGAGATAATCCCATCATTATAGATAATACTTTTTGTTGATTTTGATCATCACCTCCTACCCCTCGCTCCACCCCCGCCCGACAGATCGATCTCTCTCTCATATTGTGTGTGTGTGTGTGTGGTGTACTCGCTCTGTGTGTTGTGTTTCCAGCACTGATGGTGATGTCGAGAGCCTGTCAGTACCGCCACCCCACACACCACCCTTCGAGATGAGATAGTATCAAAAATGTTATGAAAAATCCAATAGGATCCGAAGTGTAATTCAAATAAATTTATTTCTCATAACTATGGTTATGTGAAATGTTAAAAATAGATTAATTGATGAGTTTGGGGAGAATAACGTTTCTCTCCATAACAAGAATTTGTCAGCTGAAACAGGGGCTTTCTGGTCAGTATATCCTATCCTTTCCATTGAACCTTTTACACTACCACTTGTCAAGTAGATGTTCCAATGACTACCTTAAGTAGAGTTTGGTCATATAAGCCTTAAAAAGCTAAATTCAACCTCACCCAGTTTGACTCTATGGTAATGAAATTGAGGAACACACCTTATGTGGCTCTTGAAAAGAAGGTTTGTGGATTTGACGTGTGGAATGGGGGTTTGAAACATACAAAAGCTGTTTTTTTTTATGGTTTCTGTTGGTTTTTTTTTTGCTTTGTTCGTTTTTACAAATGAAATTATTCCCATTTCTAAAAATCTTTTAAAAGACATTCTTCTAATGTGTTTGATTTTTTAAAGATCTTCTACTAAAATGAAATTATGGAAGTACAAACATTGTTGATCAAATGGGAAGCGTCTGTTCAACAGTTGTTTTTTGTTATAATAAAAAAAATGTGTTTGGGAATAATTGCTACTAAGCAAATAAATTTCATTTTGGGGGAAAAAACGATATCGACTCTTACAAAAAATCATTGTGTATCAGATGTTCTGTTTTAACTGTGTTAATGAATTCTATGTCTTTGAATGATGTGATTCTTGTTTAAATGTTAAAAAAATGCAATAAAAGTTGGGATTTGTTTGTTGATGGAGGATGAAATGCGTTTTGTTTTGATTTGAATTGAACTGTTTTGAATCTGATGCTGAGCTTTCCAAATTAAAACAAGCATTTTATTGTGATCTTTTGTTAAATTACTCACAACTTGAAAAAACATTGTATTTCTCTCGAAGTCTTTTTTAAAGTGTCAATGCAAAATTTAAAACAAGGAGTTTTTCAAAACGATGAATCTTTGCGTTAATCATTAAATTGCTGCTTTTATTGGTTTGTGTGAATGATATTCTTTTGTTGAAATTCATGAATATTTTTGAAATCAATTGAGGCAAATTTGAAAGATTGCGCGGCCGGGGTTTTCGGCTCCTCTACTAGACAAAAACACGATTACGACTCATTTTCTAATTGAAAGGATACCTTCATATCCTTAAAAAGTATAACTAAAGAAAAGAATGTTCTCATGATAAATGTGATCTTGAGCCCAGCCATTAATGAGGAATTTGGAGAATAGTGTGGGGGCCAAATAATTTAATTTCAGAAAACAAGCATATAAGCAACTTTGGAATGAAATAAATCTTTTATGTGAAAACCATGTTTTTTTTTTTTTTTTTTAAAGATTGTTTGACTCAATTCAATCAGAAACGTGGTGTTGTTTCGTCATTTTTAAAGTACAGTGTGTGACTCTTTAAATTAACTAACTGGAACTTTTTATAAATCTGTTGGAAAATTGAGATGGATTTTTATATTTTAATGCTTCAATTCATGATAAGGATTTTATGATAACATCATTGAAAAAAACAATTTACTGAAAAAATCAATAAAATGCGGAAAAGAAAAGTAAATTGTTTGAATAAATGTTTTCTGTTATGTTGCGGTACATATACCTTTTGCCACCACTATTGCTTCCAGGGCATGTTTCATGCTTTGTGATTTAGTACCTGTTTCCTTATTGGTTATTGCAAAATAGGGAAGTTCACATAAATCTATTTTAGGAACTCGAAAGAACAGCTTATATTCTCTCGGGGTTTGTTCAAAACTAGTAAGGCGAAACAACCTTTTTAGATGTCGATTTAGACCTGCTTTGTTTTGTATCATATACCACAAGAATTCAGGAGTTGCTTTGTATATGTTCAAGATACTTGCTACCAAATATGCGAATTGGATATACACTGAGAAGTTCTAAGAAGGTTCTTGCTTATCACACCCATGACAATTTAAGAAAGTTAGGCTTTTTTCTTGTTGGTTGAACCTCTCACATCTTCATTAGCAAGAAACATTAATTAGGTAGAGTCATTCTAATACGTCAGATTCTAACACCACTGTTGTTGTCTTCTACAGGACGGTTTTGGGAGTGAAGTGTTTCTACTAGTATTTGCGGATCAAAGCCTCAAAAGGCAATAAAAAGACTGATAGGGATCTCGCAAACTCCAAGTAGGAGGAACAAAGAAGGAGAATAAAGTTAGAAGCAACCTAAGAAAAGTTAATAAAATGAATCGTTGTTCGTTAAACTATTGTGATGTTGATGTTAAGCAAAGTTCTCTGTTCAAATGCGAATTCTGATATACTCTTGTGCTACTTGTATTAAATCATGTTGATGGTGTTAATTGATAAATGTATTCTTGTTCTTGTGGCAAAAAATGGGAAATAACCGTGCTAAAATCTGTAAGAATACTATTAAAAAGACCAAAATATTTGTGGAAAACCTACGGGTCATGTATTCAGGGAAGTAATATTGAAGTGGAAACCAAAACAGCAGAGAACTTTCTCTATAGTTGTAACTCGTTGCCTTTAACTAGGTTCACCACTCAAAACTAACGTCAGAGTGCCTCCTAAGCAAACCACTTCCCACTCAAATGATATACAAAAACCAGAGTTAAAAGTCTATAGCAGGAAACCCAAACATGTTAAAAACATATGTTCGAGTAAAAAACCTTATAGACTGGTAGAATCCAAGATAAGAAATGCTAACACTCAGAAACCCAATCAAACTGGGGATTCCAAATGTAAGATATTCCATCGTTTTCTTCTCTTAGTCATGAAGGTTGTCCAGGATTTTACTTTGGTATCTGGGAACTCCGGATATGTTCGGAAAACACATGACAGGGAAATTAACGCTCTAAGCTTATGAACATTGTCAGTATAAATTTCGGGGGGGGTGCAGTGCGTACTGTTTAGTTTCGGGATACGTCTAGATTGAAGGTTTATTGGGGGTATGGTGATGACTATCAGCTGGATGGAAAATGTTGTTATCTTACAGGTTTACTACGTGAGGGCCTGGACATAATTTCTTTGTCTGTTTGGACAAATTTTGTGTGATGCGGATCTTGAAGCTGCCATTTCGGAAAATCACTTGCTTTATTTGCAATTTAGATGGTTGTTGATCTACTTATCAGAGGTCCCGTGACACATAAATTTGTAACACCATCATTTTCTTGACGCATGCTTAAGTCATCTCTGATCTGTTTCTATACCAAAGCGTAAAAGACTAAGAGCTTTGGTTTATGTAGGCACTTTGTCGATTATCTCATCTCATAATTCTAGGGGTACTTTGTACTTTTTTGAACTATGCTAGTAAAAGTAGATCTTGCATGAGGAAAATCCTTTTAGGCTTAAATTTTAGAACAAGATTCATTTTGTGTTCAGCTATGTGCTTTAGGAAAAAGTAAAGAATCCTCTCACCAACCCTATAGCAGAAAGAAGACACTTAATCAAGGAGGAAAATTATATCTTTTGCTAGGTATTTGTGTGGCCCCGATTCGTTGTATGGGCTAGTATTAATGGTTAGAATTTTGATTTAGTAGAAGAGAAGGTTTATCTTAGTGATAATCTACGATTATCTAAGATTTTCCTAGGTCAGATTTTTTAAGACAAAAGATGAAGCTCATGCGGCCATCATCAAATGCATCAAAAATATTCAAGTTCATTTGAAAGCCACAGTCCGGAATGTTCGAACGGATAATGGAACCGAATATGTCAATCAGACACTTCGGGAATGGTATGAAAATGTTGGCATCACACATCAAACCTCTGTCGCGCGCACTCCGCTTGCAGAACAGGTGTTGTCGAAGTCGCAATCGGTCTCTTGTTTGAAGTTGCTCTTACAAATGCTTAATATTTTCTATTGCTCTATTATTTATCTGGGACCGAAGCTATCAATAATCTGTTATTACACCCAAATCGTTCTTTAATAGCCTCTGATACAACAAAACTCCATTCGAGCTTATGCAAGACGAGTAACGGACTTTTACATTTTTTTTCATGTCTTTGGTTCACTTGGTTATGTCATTCCAAAAGATGACCATGACGATCTCAGGTAAGTTGATGCAAAGCAGAGTATTGGGATTTTCGTTTTTTTTTTTGCGGTTACGCGCCTACAAGAGTGCTGTTTGTTTTCGAATTTACAACAGATGAAGAGGACCTGGAATAATTACTGATAACATTTCAATGTGACAATTCGCGATGAGGGGCTACTGATATGGCTTCTAAAAAGCTAATTCAGTTAAGGACTCGAGCTTTATTATATGACTCCTGCTACATCTAGTACAGGACTCGGTTTCAAATCTTGTTTCTCAACACCTGATTGCCACCAAAAAAGAGCATGATTGGGATCGTTTGTTCCAACCAAATGTTCGATTAATACTTTAACCATCCACCAATTGTGTTTATTCCAGGCTAAAGAAGCTGCTGCTCTAAGAGATGTAGTTTTTAGCTGATTCTCCTGGGTCAACTTCCATTGACCAGGATGCTCTTTTCCATTCAACATAGTATTACATTCATCTCAGATACATGTTACACGTTTCTCTAATCATTTCTACATAAGGTTTTGGAAGATTCATCAAATAAACTCCTACATTTCAGATGTTCCACTTTAACGAATCCTAGTGTAGTGAGAAGTTGCTTTAGGGAAGATGTCTAGGAATACATACGATCCTCAACTCATCATGGATCATTGTTTACGGTTTATTTATAAGTTAACTTGTTATTATATTTTTCAACTAGAGCTAAATAAAGGTGCATATATATGTATTATGAAAAGGGGAAATATTCTACCTAAGGGAAATATTAACTATTCTTTGCTTTTTTTCTTTAAAAAATTGATAAATATATAAATATATTACTATCTTTTATATATATATAGTGTTTTTTATATTTATATATTTTTATATATTTATATTAATATATCTAGTATGTTAACCGGGGTAAACGAAAGTATTTGATTTTCCCCGGGTCGTTTTACCAACGATTTTTGAGTATATTTGAGAAATGAAATCTGCTTAAGCTTTGGATTCTTATTTGTTTTTAGTTATTGAGTTTTTTTTGATAACCTATTTTCTTCGATTTATGTAATAACTATTTTTAAAAAATTGAACAATTAAAGGCAATTAAATTTAAACAATTAATCAAATACGTGTGAAAAAATATAACGCGAAATTAAGTAAGTAAAATAAATTTTACTCCTTATAAAAATGTAAACTAAATTTTATAAACCTAATATATGACAATAAGAAATTTTAGTGAAAGAAAAAACATTTTTTTGATTATTTTTTATTTTTATTTAATAATTCAAAACTACATAAAACTAATTAAAACTTAAAAAAAAAAAAAAAATATCAAAATAATTATACCAAATTAAAATAAAAATAATTATAAAAATAAACCTAATAAATTATACAAAACCAAAAACACCCACATCCAAAAAAAACCAAAAAAACAAAAAAAAAACCAAAAAATACACCAACACCCATCACTCACCCCCATCACCAACCCCACCCCACCCTATTATCCCCATCCCCCCATTTTTTTTTTGGGGGGGGGGGGGGGGGGGGGGGGGGGGGATTTAACTGGAATGTCTACACACCATTTTAAAGCATTCATTTTTTTTTTTATATTTTATGATAAAACCTTAAATAAAACTATTTTTTTGGTATTTTTCTGAAACTTTTCTTTTTTCTATTTTTTATGTATTTTCAAAAATTAAGAACTTAAAGAAAAAAAGGATTATATTAAAATTAAATACGTAAATGGAAATAATACGAATATTTCAGTGGTTAGTAAAATATATAATCCTAACAAGGATCAAGGAAAAGAAAATAAGTAATCTTGCCCAAACCAGCTTATCAAATAGCTGAGAAGAAAAGATAGATAGCTTATTAGGCTCGGCTTATTTTAACAAGAAAGAAATAAATGAGTATAAGTATTAAATGTGGGGAAGAGATACTGGATGAGCTATTGAAGCAAATGGTTAACACGTTGGGTCTATAAGTGAGGGGTCGTGGGTTCGAGGGTGGTTAACCCCTTTTTGCTATTTTTTATATTTTTTTGACTTTTATGGAAAACTAAATACTAGGACTTATAGATGAAACAAAAATAAGCTACTTTAATAAAGAGGACCTAAACTGAAACTTAATAATAAGCTCAAAAACAGCTTATCAATAAGCTGTTTTGTTTTGTGGACAGAAAAGGAAAGAGAAAAGTTGGTGTTTTATCTTGTCTGTGTTTTGGGGTTTTATTTTTACTTTTTTAAAACAGTTTTTTTTTATTAGGCTCAAAATTAAGACTCAAATTTTTTAAAAAGGAAAAAAAAGGTGTTTCTAGATAGCTTAAGATGTATAATTTCTAGAAGATTGAGATAGAAAATTTGAATTGCTAATTTTTAAAGCACTAGAAGAAACACTGAAATGATGATGAAAATCTAAGATGAAAGTCTCTAAACTATACATATGTTTTTGGGCTTTTGGATATTTTTCTCTGTTGTTTTCTTTTGTTATTGAGTTGTGAACTTTAAGGCTATAGGGTACTTAATAAGCAAATTAGTTTAGAAATGATAAAACCTTAGATTTATCTCAGTCTAAACTAATTATCTCCTAAAACTATAAGCTATGTGAGTTTTAGTTCCTAAAACCTAGAAATACTTACCTAAATATGATACCAAAAAGTTCATGCTGTTGTAACTGTGGTTACCTACTGATGATGTGGTATGCATTTGCTCAAATGGGAACTTGAACGGTAACCAAGATGGATTAAACCTACACTAAAAAAACTCACTCAATAAGAGGTGTTAGAACACAAAGCAAGCAAAATCCAAGACTTGAGAGGCTTGGATTAAAATTTAAACAAGCAAAAGAAAGCAATAATAGGCTCCGCCTTAGTGATCAGACTTGCTTATAAGCTCTCATACTAAAAATGATATTCAAACGTAAACTAAACCTCAAAACTTGTTCGGATCATTATCAAATATGAATATTTTAATTGCTTATTAATCAAATTCGCACAATGGACATTTGACTTGTAAGGTTAAATATGCTACTTTATAATACCAAATCACCCCTTTAAGTTTTTTTTTTGACATATTCTTTTATAAAACTTGAGCAATTCAAATCCAACTATTTAAATCACTTATTTACCAGTATCAAAGAAGCTTTTAATCTTCCTATTGAGCTTATTGTAAATATTCCAAATAAGCCCAGGGAATCGCCAATAAACTAAGGACATTGTATTGAAATTAGCTAATGGACAGATTACAAAGAAAGCAAATATTCAAAGAAATTAAGATCTAATGCATTAGACTTTAAATAACATATTGGAGATTGATCCAATATAAGCACATCTTACATGGAATAAGTCAAATATGCATTTATTTTAAAAATAGCAAGAGAACAATTAATGAGCTGGTTAGGTAGACAAACTATTAAGCTAGGAAAATGAAGAGTAACATGAATGCTTAAAAAAAGGAGTAACTTACACTAGCTTCAGCTAAAAGAAGATTAAATTCTATTAACAGCTTCTGCAAGCTATTAGCTTATCAATTAGATAAGCTAGTATACAGTCCATGGGAGTCCTTCCAACAATTGATCCCCTTCCATATGTCTTGATCAAAAGTCATGGTTAATGTAAATTTTAAAACTGATTTTAGATAATTAGGTATGATTAGGACTAAATTAAGATTAAATCCAAGCTCTATAGACTTGGATATAAGCTAATATTGAGCTTACTGATTTTTAAGCTTAACATTGAGTTAAAAACAAATGAGTGCAAAATAGAATAGCTTTATGACAATATTGTAAAGCTGAATTTAATTAACTAAAGCTGATTACATTTACTTTAAAAAGGATAATTACAAATCATTTGATTAAAATTACAATAAGCTAAAAACTTAAACTAAGCTATAAGCTTCTAGGGAAAAAAAAGAAGGATCTTCTTGTCCTATACTGTTGTTGCTGTTGAGGGCTAATTTATACGGCATTCCATGGAACCTTCTAGGTCCCAAAATCCAGTTATAAGTGCTGACCAATCTCGCATTCATTCAATCACTTCATTGGGGAATTGATTGTCAGACGTTGGATCAAGTCTTATGGGATCACACGGTTTGCCTGGCGTTGCAATCCGTGTGATTGCTCCATTTTGGCTTGTTTACTGAGTGTTTGTTGCTTGCCATTGTTTATTGTGCTCATTTCTTTTCTTGTAGGGCAAAATTCATCAATCCGTGTGCTGCTTCTTCTGTCAACGTGGCTTTGCTTGAATGTTAGCTAATGAGAGCCTTTGATATGACAACTTTGTCCTTGCCATTTAGTTGTAGAGCCCTTGAATTGACCAATAGAACCCTTAATTTGCATTTGCCCTTTGTTTTGACCTGGGTAATTTTGAGGGAAGACGATCCCTTTTATTTATGAACAGTAACCATTGGCGGCCCTTTTTTTATAACTAAATCGGTGTTTTAAAAAAAGATTTGAACTTTAAGGTAATGGCAATTTGAGTCCTTGTCTTTGTTTTATAAATGGTGTAGTATACAAGGAGTTTAGCAATTGGCAGTTTAGGTCCTTGTGGTTTATAAAAGGCTATTGGGCTAAAGGATTAGGCTTTTATATCCGGGTGTGGCCCATTTGGGCTTAGGGACCATTTATGGACTTTTCTAAAAGTTGAGGGGTATTTTTGAAAACACTTTTGGGAACACTTGTCTGACTTTTGTTTTTTGACCCACAAGATTGAACTCGGAAGTTTAGTGTAGTTGACTGTAGATTTGACTTTTTCTGGCTTTGGCTTCCGGCTTTTGTACACTCTTCCGTTCTCGTGTCCGTGTTTGCTTGTTTTTGAATGTTTTCTTATGATTTTTGATATATCCGTACCTGCACACACAAAACTCAAATACAAGCATATATTTGCCAAATTTGGACTGTTTTGGGCTTTTAATCCTCTTACTCTCTTTCTTCTTAATTGGTGTCAATTTTTGGTTATTAAAAATTTTTAACGGTTATGTGGATTTTACACTTATCTTTCATCATCTTTTGTTGTGACAAATCATACTCCATTTGAACACCTAAAATAAACCCTTGGTAGATGGGACTAGGATCATCCCTTATACACAAAACGTCATCGGTGATCATTCATTCGCTCTGTATCTACTAGGGAAGCACTTGAAAACTGATAGCCCATGTGGGGTGTTATTTTGATGCCTTATTACTTCAGTTAGAAACCAAGAACTTCAAACAAGCAATGACTGTACCATTCATGTGATCGATGCCCAATGCTTAAAGAAGAAAATATCATTGAATTTGAAATACTTGATGTTTGGTAATTGGTTGCCTATGTTCCAATGATAACGTGTTCTTGACAAACTCAGATGGATTTATAAGGTCAAAACAAATGAATCTGGCGGGGTACTAAAAAATAAGGCTCGACTAGTTGCTCAAGGATTCAGACAAGAAGAGGGTATCGATTTCGAGGAATTCATTTTGCAAACGGTTTTTGCTAGATAGTGTGCCATTCGTATCTTGTTTTGCTTATGACGCTCATAAGAATTATTGTGACGATCTACACAAAATGGACGTCAAAAAACGGCTTTTTAAATAGCGTGCTTTAGCTTAAAGAAGAGGGTATACGTTTCCACATACAAGAAGGATTTGTTTGTACCTGGAACAGTTCAAGCTCAAAACAGGTCTTTAACTGGTCTCAAACAGCACCTAGTGCTTGGTTATGATATGTTGTCAAGCTTCCTTATCTCTCAACGATTCTCCAAAGGTGCAGTTGATCCAACACCTTCACACGGCATGCTGGAAATGACATATTACTGGTACAAATTTATGTTGACGATATAATATTTGCATCAACTAATATTGCCATGTGTGATGAGTTTGCTAATCAGATGACCACTAAGTTTAGGATTGTTATATGGGGAAAGGTATTTCTTTTTAGGATTACAAATCTCTCAAAGTCCCAGAGGCATCTTCATAAACCAATCTAAATATGCTTCTAAAATCGTTAAAAAATATGGTTTAAATACTACTGATTCTGTTGACACACCCATGATTGAAAACAAGAAACTGGATGAAGATCTACATGGGAAACCAGTTGATGCTACACTTTACCGTGGCATGATTAGATCCTTAATGTATCTTACAGCCAGTAGACCTGACCTTAACTATGTTGTCTGCTTATGTGCCCGGTATCAGGCTAAGCCTACCAAAAAGCACTTACAAGCGGTGAAATGGATCTTTTGATACCTTAACGGAACCATTAACATGGGACTATGGTACTCGAAGGATACCGATATGTCACTCACAGCTTATGCAGATGCCGATCACGCGGGGTGTCAGGACACTAGACGTAGTACATCGGGAAGCGCTCAGTTCTTAGGTGACAAACTTGTTAGCTGGTCATCAAAGAAGCAAAAGAGCACTGCTATCTCGAGTACAGAGGCTGAATATATTGCCTTGTCTGGATGTTGCTCACAAATCCTATGGATGCGTTCACAACTAACAGACTATGGCTTTAAATTCAATAAGATTCCTCTGTACTGCGACAACAAGAGTGCAATTGCTTTATGCTGCAACAATGTTCAACATTCAAGAGCTAAGCACATCGATATTCGCTACCATTTCATAAAGGATCAAGTGGAGAATGGAATCGTAGAACTATACTTTGTCCGGAATGAATACCAACTGGCTGACATCTTTACTAAACCTTTGCCTCGAGAGAGATTTAACTTCTTGATCGATAAGCTTGGTATGAGAAGCATGTCTCCGGAAATGTTGAAACGTCTGGCAGAGGAAACAGACGAGTGATGGTGGTAACTCATATCCTGTATATATATGTATATATGAAAACATAAAAAATCCAAAAAGATTTTCCTTTTAGAAAACTTTTTCAAAAACAAAAGAAAAAAATTAAAAAATCAGAAAAATATAAAAATATATATCTATAGTCTTCTGAAAATTGATAACATTTACGGCCTTAGAAATGTCATTCAATAATGATCGTGGCTTTGTAAATGAAAGTTCGAGCAGTTAGTTCCAAATAGTTTTTAAAATGCCAAAAGGCTGCTAGTATTTTCAAATAGCAACCATGGTCTCATCTTAAAGGCAAGTATGTCGTCAAAAAGATAACTTGACCTCATAAGGGGAATTAATTTTCTCAGGAATGAATTACTTAATATTCATTCAAATGCTTGTGATTATGTTGCATCACAACCTGTGCTTCTTATAATCCGTAAGTGTACGTGTCAGTGCGCTTATGTAGCAAAATAAGAGAAATATTATTTTCTTGGGTATTGATTTTTAAAATATACAATAATCATCTTTCTGATTCATCAAATCATCATTTTTAAGACAATTTTAAACCATCAAATAACGACTACAACTCTTTCAATAGAAAACGGGGTCATTATTTGGAGGGACGAGAAATGTCAAATCATCTTCTTCAATATTAATAAGGGTTGCTTGAGCCTGTCAATCGGAAAAGGTTTTAATCATATCGGGTGAATAATTAAAGGGGAGTTGATAGATTTCAACTCATCCGGGCTTTATTTGCTATATGTTTAATCATATAGGGGTTTTAATGAATATGTGAATCTTTTTCCTTGTTGACTAAACCTTAGGGGCTAGTTTTGTAAATTTGGGAAACCTAGTTTGCCTTAGGAAAAGTTTAAATGAAAACTAGAAACATCATTAAACCTTAGGGGGCATTTATGTCAAAAAACCAAAAAGGATTTTAAACATAAACACCCCTTGCCCGCATAGCATTCCACACGATACATAAAAATATGCCTCACTTTTTAAACCCTTTTTCCTCCATTGTTGATTTTAAGACCATCAAGATTTTGTTCAAACTACGTTCTAAACTAAAGGTATTCTCGTTAAGATGTTCAATCCACCTTAATTTGACCCAATCATGAATTTTTGCTCCAGAGAAAAAAACCCTTAAAAGTCAATTTTAATTGTTCCACCATTAAAAGTGTATGGATATTTTAAGATTGACGTGTGGGGTTGGGTTTTGGACCTATAGGGGTAGAGATTGTGTGCCTTTAACAGTTTTTAATGGGGATAACTCGTTCATAAGTTTTGCTCAATTCTTGGTTTCGAAAAGTTTGAAAATGGGTTAAAACTTCAATGAGTGATTAAATGCATGTGAGTGTTAAATATCTGGTCTGTTTGAAAAATCTTGGAAGTTGGGAGTTTACGAGCTCTTGTGGCTCGAACTTGACTTATGTCAAGAGTTGTGTGGATAATCTGTGTTATAAAGATCTTGGTATGATATATTGATGTTGTAGGTTCATGTTTAAAAGATCATTGCGGCTTAAAAAGGTGTAAAATGGCTGTGTACAAAATAACATAGGCAATATATACTCAAGACATTTACAACAGGCGATCAATACACCTGAATTTATACAGGCGATCTATACATGTGAAATTGTACAGGCGATCTATACAAAATTACTTAGGCGATCTATACCTGAATTTATACAGGCGATCTATACATAGAATTATACAGGCGATCTATACATGCATCTTAACACAGGCGATCTATACAAGCATATATAACACATGTGATCTATACCTAGGTAGTCTTTCACAGGCGATCTATACTCAATCTTAAAGCAAACTATACTTGATTTTTTTCTAATAGAATTAAACTCATAATCTTGGTAATTCAAACTCATGACCTAATCTAAGTATAATTTAACCTTATCTTGCCATTTAGTGATTAAGTTAGGCGTAATTTTTCCTTAGAAATCTTAAGTGTTTGCCTTGATTTCATTAGTTTGTCTATAGACTATGTGGTATATGACAGTGTGTGTATCCTAGGTGCATGTGTATCAGTTCTTTGCATTGTGTGTCTTTATATCAATATGATGCCTTGTAATTGCTTGCTTATCCCCTGTAGTAAATCATGTGCTTGAATCATGATCTAGATTGTCCATCTGTGCTATACATACTTTTGCTTGTGTATGAACTGTATGTGAAAACTCTTAGCAGAATCATGACTTTCATCACTGCTCAACAAACCAATCTTGACCTTGAACTTGTTCCCAAAGAGAATCGACTAGACATTGGAAAATGAAATGGAAGAATCCCTCGTGGATTGAACCCAAAAGAGGAAACATTTCAAGTTATTCTGGATGCACTTGCACTCACTCCTTGCTATCCTGCATTTCTCATCACTGCTGTGTTTCTTGAAGTGTTAGTGCATCAATTCGGGATTGCATTATACAAATTCTGAGACTTCTAAGATTCAAGATTGATAAGAAGAAAACAATTCAAGCTGACTTTGGGGTAAGTATCAGAGATATCTTTTAGATTTTCCCAAGAGTACCTGGTCGTGACTTTGATGCTCTTCCTTCTGAAGAAGACACTATATCTTTCTTAAGAGATCTCGGTCATACTGGGGTTATCAATTCTCTCAATGATGTTGTTGTCGATCAGATGCATCAACCGTGGAGAACTTTTGCTGCTCTTATGAACAGAAGCCTATCTGGACAAAAAGAAGAAAAAAAAAGGGGAAAAAAAAAATAGACTACTGGTTTGGACAGAACTTCGTTTTTTCCTGAGCACAAATCCTTTCGGGCATGTACCATTAGAAGAATGTAGACTATGTGGAACTACTCTGGGAATACTTCACCTATCAAATTGATAACAAAGTCTACAAAAATCAAGAAAAGATGTACTACCCTCGTTTCACCAAAGTCGTCATTCACCACTTCCTAATTCAAGAAAAGTCACTCTCCTGGAGAAACAGAATTGGGTGTTCACATCATAGATGACTACTTGATTAACACCTTAAGATTTGTTTCAAGAAGAGAAGCATCTCAGAAATATGGAGCTATTTTACCTGAATGTTTGACAAGTCCAGAGATGAAGGAAAGCAAAGCGTACAAGACTTATCTTAGCTTATGTACTAGTGCAGTGCCTCCCCAATGGTTGCCAAAGGAAGGAAAGAAATTCATAGGAGAAGGGAGGGAAAGCGTGTTGTTCTCCAACTAAGAATGATAGTTGTTCCTGTCAAGCAGAATGAAGAAAGAACCTTGTTCTAGAAAGGCAAAAACATAAACAAAAAAAAACAGAAAAATAAAGAGAAACAATAAAAGAGTTAAGAGTAGCTTTTGCTAAAGATAAGAAGGAAACATTCATATTACAGACCATCAAAGGTTATCTATTATCGTCATCAGGAGTAGAACCCACTATGGAAACTAGTCTAAAAAAAAAAGAAAAGGAAAAAAGTAAAAGGTTTAATGTAGTAGCTCATGGAAATTAGGATATAGAGTTACTATCTGATGTTAGCTTGACGGTGGAGGAAGCTCTGATGAAGACAGTTTGTAAGACAGAGAGTTAAGAGACTTTTACAAGACTACATCCTAGTGGTTTTGGGTAACATTGCTGTGAAGATCCACCTAAAAGTTGCAAGGAGAGTTGCATAGATCTTACCCACCGTCACAAGAGTGAAGGATAAATGGTTGGAAAACCGAGGGGTTTCCCGATGTGGACAATAATGAACTCTTTGACGAGTGAATCTGAGTTAGTGCTTGGGGTAAATATGACGGAAGACGACAACAACAACGATCAACGTATCAAGTGATGAAAGCTAGTAACAGTAAGCTAGATGAATGATAGTGATGATGGCAAGTAGATATTAGATTTGATGCAAAGATGGAGAATAATAATAGATGATAATAAAGATGAAGAGGAGTTTGATCAAGAAAATGAATCTAAATATGATGAGATGAAAAGTAATGAAGAACAAGGAATGGATGATACTACCGACCAATTTGATGATGATGCAGATGCAAGATTGGAAGAACCCACTGAGACTGCTACAGAAATTGTTCAAGGTAAGGGTACTAATGCAGAAATGACTGAAGCTCAACAAGGGAATGAAAATTTAGCGACTACTCAGGAACAAGTTGTTGATGATGCTCATGTGACAATTACTACTGTTACGAAGAAGACTGAAGTTCCTGTTACTAGTTCTTCTTGTTCATCCGACCTGGCATCAAAATTCCTAAATTTTTCAAATATTCCTCACACTGATGTAGAAATAGTTTCTCCTATGGATGTTCCTGTTCACCATGAATTCCCAAGAACTCAGGCACCCACTCTTCTTTCAATACCATTTTATGTTATCCCTGAATCATCATCGATATTTACAAACATCCTCAATCATCACACATCTTCACTCCTATACCAATACAGGCAACACCCACTCCTCCACTGACAATTGAAACCACAAATCCTCTATTAAATCTTCTGATTTTCCTCAGTCTTTTCAATTCAATGTGCTATAATTTCAGCTTTGGAAAAAAAGAAGTTGCTGAACTTAAGAAAGACCCTTTATACACTCAAGTGACATCATTAGTTGATGAACATCTAGACACAAGGTTGGGAGAAACAAGAGAAGAATTCATGAAATTACTTTCAGAGTCCTTCACAACAAGAATCAAAGAACAAGTAAAAGATCAGCCGCCTCAGATTCTGCCCCAGGAAGTGTCTAACTTCGCTCCACCTGTGATTGAAAAGTGTTTAATGAAAACTCGTGATGAAGTACTCTAGCAAAAGGCGTCTATCAACACTTTATATTTATGAGGCAGCTTAAAATTTGGAGTCTTAAGAAGATTCTTTCTCGGCAAAATAGAGAAAGTAAATCATTTATGACGTCTCCCGATACACCGAGAAAAGCTATGTTGGTTTGGATAAATCTTCGCTCTTTTGCCAAGATTTCTTCTTTTCTTATGATGTGTAGACATTGAGAGTGGCCCGAAAGAACAGCAAGGACATAGATGAAGAAACTTCCTGCTGGATCAGACCCCCCCCCCCCCCCCCCCCCCCCCCCCCCCGGTGTTAAAGAGGAGAAAGACAAGCAAAGATTCAGAACCAACCACTGATCCCAAAAAGAAAGATTCTATATCTGGCTCTTCCAAAGACACCCAGTCTGAACCAAGATCTTCTAGAAAGTCTGTTCAATTAGAGGAACCAGTATTCGAGGTTGCAGATTCTGACATGCCACGTGATAAAGAAGGGAACTTGGGTGATAATAAAGATGAACCAAGGAAAGAGACTGCCTCTAGAAGTGATTGGTCAGGAATCTACACCTAACTCAAGAAACCCACTGACCAGGGGATGGAATGTTTGGCAAGACGGACTAAGGAAGAGTCACTCTGACGTGGTTGATGAATATAACAAGCTTCCAATCCGACTGACAAAACATTGAAGGACTTTGATGAATTGATGAGCACTCTAATAGATTTTTCTCTTCATACATCTTGAATGGCCTAAAAATATGGAATTTTACATCAAGAAATCCTGCTCTTAGGATGGCATTTCAGACTACTCAAAGGCACACGCTCTAATTATGCTGAATTATAATATGACTTTGAAGAATGTTACAGGGCACTCTCAGAAAAGCTTGATTGGGAAAATCCTGAAGGCGGTGACTACCCATTTGATCTCTCCAAACCTTCCTTTGATCACGCCAGGAAAACGTCAAAGAGGTACCATTCGAATTCTTCATCAACAATGATCTCAAGTATCTTCAAGGAGGAATCTCGACTATGACATACACGACGTCTACTACAAAGACAAAGGCCACAAAATATGATCCACCAGGCATTAAAGACAAGGTTCCAAACATATGGAGTCCTGTTAAGGTTGCTTATGATAAGTATGCGTTATGGGGTATTTCACATCGTGATGTGAGAAAAACAATGTAAGTCCTTTCTAGGCTTTTGCACAAGTCATGCCAATCAAGGAGTGAGTGTGTATTCGGAACAAAGCGTTATTTGGCAGTACCACTAATGCATCGGTAATGAGGAAAATGGATGGATACGGGTACTTAAAGAGATTGTGTTGAGACGAGCTAGATAACAAACTATACAGATCAAGGAAGGTGACTTTTCTTGCGACTTCGGTTCAAATGATATCGAGGATTGTTAATTCATTGTGGTTAGAGAATCGGCTCACAAATCTATCAGGGGGGGGGGGAGGATTGTCGTTTGCTTGACTTAACAATAGCACTAAGGGAATGTTCACCAGAAGTCCTTGGGGTTTATTCAAATAAAAAAGTGATGTCACAGATCTTCAACTTAGAGTTTCGAAATGTTATCATAAGAAGATAACATCACCAAGCCTTGATACATACAAGACCTTGATTTTAGAAATATAAAAATAAGGGTATCATACTAGTCCATACAAAGACCCTCAAGGATCATATATGTCGATGACATCGGGAGGAAAGGGGAGAGGGAACTTGAGGAGGAACTGGGTCTGGTGAGAGGTAAGGATAGGAAAGTGCTCGGAACTAGGCTAGATTGTTGGAATGATTGTGATGCACTGCCGTCGAACTGTACCAAGTTCAGTGATGGCACGAGGTGTTTCGTTTAACCAGACTTCTTTCTTCGCTGGAATGAATTACCAAGATTTCTATCATGACTACTTGCCGAAGAGAAGATTGGGAGCACATTGGAATACGAAAATAGATCTCTTTTCATGATCAAGGACATCAATAAAATGCTATAAAAGATAAGGAGGCATGATTGTGGAGCTTGGAGAAAATTTGTTTAGTGTTTCTTTGACTTTTTAGACTCTACCGAACTAACCTCAGATTGCTGCAAAGAACAATATGACTTCGTTACATTGTGTTCATATCTCAAAGGTCATTTCGCATATCATAAACTTGTAAATTTGTAAATAAGTAGTGTAGATTTATGGTAACATTAAGGTGTGCTCGAGTATAAAATTTTTCAAGAATTTCTTAGTAAATTCAAAAATTTTCAAAGTATTATACTCAGTACAGTCTTATATTCCCTCAGAACTTGAGGGGGGAGCGGGAGCATTATATGTTCCTCTATAGTGTTTAGGATATCTATTTTTCCCATGAAAGTTTAATCAATTGATTCCAAAATATCAAGGGAATTAACTTTTTTGGATAAGGGGAGAAAATGTGATTAAACTGAACTGAATCTTAGTTGTATTGTCATGTGTGATCATAAAATAGACTCAATGCACTCCAACACTTAACATGTACTACGTTACTGTGTTGCACATGTTTAAGGGGGAGTGCTTTTAGTGGATGATGATAAAACTCCTCAAAGTGTAAATCTTTTTTGTATTCTATATTAAACACTTCGGATTGAACTTTTCAATGAGTTTTTGGTTTGATTGTGATGGAATACATAAAGACCGGACATGTACTTAAATTTATGGAGTTAGTATTATAAGGTGGTTAGGCTGGTATTCAAGTCCCATGATCCAACCAGACCGGAGGGGATATCTACTCCAGGGATATCCACAAGTTAGTGTTAGAAAGTCCTTAGGTATGGATACAAAACGGAGAATAAATGTGAGAATGGGAATAATGGTCGACTGAGATGGAGCTAACACTAGACAAACAAACCCACAATGGTGTTAGTTATGAAGTATCGGGTAGCATTGAGGGGTTAAAGAATAAAAAAGAAATGTAAGGATAAAGGGTGGAAAGAAAGAAGCCCTCCATACACTTAGGCAGAAACCGGGCCAATACATAATCTGTCGGAAACACTAAGGTGTTGTCTGACATTGAAGATAGTCATGGACCCGGTGACGCTTTGCACAACCCTCCCCCCTAGCCACTCAAGGTCTGTTATAGGAATCTTGTTCATCATTTTCTCACGGAGATTACACGCATTTCTATCGACTTTCTCACTCTGAGTTGGTTGATATTGAAAAGGTGGCAGTCTGCTCCAGCCTCCGATCACTAAAAACAAAGTGCACTATTGAGTCTAGAGCCAAAAGAGATCATCAATAAATCTCATTAGGATACTTGTCAAATCATGCTTGCTAAGTCACACAATGTGAATAACAAGTTAACATATTAAGAGTCCTATGTATTATCCTTGTGATTTTGCCAGAACATCCGAGTGACTTCAATCACAGTGAAGATGGAAATCATGCTTGAGCCAACATCAAACAAGCTCATGGTAGGTGACTTGTGCGATTCTGTATGAATCAAACTTGTGACAACTGGAAAGAAATGATGGTGAGATTCTATAAGAATCAAACTTGTTTCAGGTTATGAGTTGACGATTGATGAGGAATTTTGAAATGATTAACACTCTCGATGTGTCACAAAACCACTTTTACAAGTGACACGTCGATTGATTTTCAAATCAAATTTTATTTTCAATTGGTGAGATAGTAACTCGTGGTTCACTATTATAGTGTGTTTGCTTTGAGACGTTTCGATTAATGAGAACATGCTGTGTTTGATTGAATCATGATACTTATGTGTTAGAAAGATTCTATTACTTACAGCTGGAAAATCTGTTCAAGGAGATTCTTTTAAATTGGACATTACCTGATCCACATGTCGATCCTCACGGAATTCGAAGGGTTATTTACTCCAAAACCAAACCACGGGTGAATGGATGTTGTGATTACTGTGTTGGCATGTGGTGAATTGATGGCATTATGACCTGTAGATGTGTTGAAAATGATCAAACACAAAACAAAAGCCTTTATTTCGTCCCCCCCGCCCCCCCCGCTTTTTTTATGCTAAGGTTTTTATTTCAGGATTAATATTTAAAGATGGTGTAGGAGGTACTGATTCCAGCTCAGCTGACTCCACAAGGATTCATAGCCAAATGCTCTACACCGCCCGACAAATATAAAGACCATCATTGAAAAGCCTCAAGTACATGTTTTAAGACCTTCCGCTACTCTGATTTTCATACGTCCTTCTTTAAAGCGTACAAAAGTGTTAAAGTTAATTAAAGGAAATTAAGAAAGGATGTTATTAAAGCTTTTATGATTAATCAATATAAGAAAGGTTCATGAGCATTTGTCGGTACGGAAGTCTCAAGTTTACGAGATGGAAAAGTTTACAGGATGGCGTACGGACGCGACGACGATACGAGAGAGAATTATTCTTGGGTGATGATTTCATAGAAAGCTACAATTGATCACTTTCATTTGTCAAGGACTAGAGAATAGCTCAAATCCAAAGTTCAATGATCACTACATCAAATCACAACGTAAATGATTGTGAAGTGAATGGACTCGATGCTCAAGACGCCGAAGTTTGGATGGAAGGCATAGTATGCTAGGTTTTTAAATTTTTTTTAAAATTAGAGTGGCCTCCTTAGGGGAGAGATTGTTAGAAAAATATCTGAAAGGTATCAGGTCACTTCCAATATATGTAGGAATAGCTCGTAAGCAATCTTGTAATGTTATGTGAGTAAGTTAATCGGGCTAATTGTTACTATGTAAGCCCCTGAATATATGACCATGGCCAGTTGCTAGGATATAATAAGCCCTCTCTTATATGGAGTGGTTGTTGGTTGTTGTTCATTTGTTACATTTCACCTTAAGATAATTATTTCCATTTCTTTCTCTCTTCTATGTGTTAATCTAACCACCTCTTTCTCTCTATATAACTCTTAAAGTGAATCCATTCCATACTTGTGTTATGATTATTCTACAAAAGTCAAGTAACACATTCTGGTATAAAGTAATTAATATAAGATCAAGAATCGATACCTTTTAAGCAAATTAAGCAAACGAACGATGAATCTTGAAAACACGCATATGTGTTAAACTAACAAATGCGCGAAACCACTTAGATTCAAATTATGAATCCTCTATGCGATACACACACAATACGTTCTTAGCAAACAATTAAGTATGCTAGTCTTTAGTTCTAGTAGTGTTTAGCTACTACCACCAGGAATCTCTAACCCTGAAGCAAACAAGTCGCAAAACCCTTTGAGGTTATTTGTAGTCGATCGCAAGGAAGAACACAAACCGAAACCTTTTTGTGGGTTTAAATCGATCGGTACACAAGAAGGGAGGAGATAAATAGTTTTAGGGATTTAGGTTTTGTAGCAATCTCAAATAATGAACTTAAATTCATTATATAGGCATTGGATTACTTGACTTGCAAGCCAAGCAATCCCAATCCCTCTTGGATTGTCTAACCATTAGGCACAAAAAAGGGCAATGGTGGTTGTTCTCGAAACTTTCCTTTCCTTTATTTTACATATAGATCCATCTAGTTAACGTTTAACGATCGTTTATGAAATCCTGTTAAGTAACTAATTAATTAACGCTCATTATAGCTTGTCACTAATTAATATATTACAAATAATATATTAATATATAATTTTTTTTACGTATTAACGTGTGCATACCCTTAGGCTCACGTAATTCCCGAACATGTATTATTTGATATATGGACATATTCCAACAGCTCCTACTTGGACATGTCTCAAATAATATTAATAACAGTCGGGTAAGCGTCTAACTACACGTCAAAGTTCCAGAAATTACCTGAGTATAGTTTAGTTAAAGTCCTAGTTAAATGATATTAAGCTTATACCATCCCTATGTTTTATGATTACTGTCTTAAATATGGATATGGTATCCAAGTCTTTCTATTATTTAACGATTTTTGTTTCTCGTTTATGTGATTAGAATCTAAGAATTAACCATAGGATTTAGCGAGACACTTTTGTTAAATTTTGGTGTGCCGGCCCAACACATCAATATAATATGATATCCTACGAGGGGCCCCAATGGAACTTTTTTCAATAGCTAGTTTGTGAAGGAACAATTATATATTGAATACAATCGTGTCAGTTCTTATGCTTCACTAATCACTTTCTAAAATAAGCCCTCTATTTGCTATCCTGTTGTTTGATTTGCTTAAACCCATTTAACAAGAAATTTTTCCACATATAAACTAAGCCCTCACTTGCATCTCTAAGTTCGACAGGATTTAGTAACGAAAATTCACTTACAAGATTCACTTTATGATGCCGATCCAATTAAAGTGTAGTCTTGTTAGTTGGAGAAGGTATAATATACAATCTTGAGATTATTTGTGGTTTGGCGGACTCATCCTTTAACATATTCTCAAGGAATATTACCAATCACTCAAATTTGTCTTAATTCAACAATATTCTCATATTGGTGATCGACAATGGACTAATTTAGAATAATAAAATTATTCATGGATTTAAACATGAAAATATAGGATACAATTAATATTAAATTGAAAACAACATACCCCATGTACTTTAAATCAATTATAAAATAAAATTTGTTAATAATTCCTTATCCAAATTATAGCAACGGAATCTACATGAATTACTAAATAAGTGAGTCCAATCGCTCCTAGCATGTTCGAGTAAGATTTCCTTTTGGTAAAGCCTTCGTAAATGGATCAGCTTGATTGTTATCTGTGCGAACCTTAAGAAGATTAATTTTGCCCAATTTGAAACATCTGCGAAAACTAATGGTAGTATCTGGCGCCTTTCTGAACTCCTGGTTTCGTTGGTTATAAGAAGTGCAGTAGAATTGTCGCAATATATCTTAATAGGTTCGTTATTTGTAGGTAGAATGCCAAGCCCAGAAATAAATTTCCTAATCCAAACAACTTCCATTGCAGCTTCTGAAGCACATTTTGTTATTCAGTTATGTAGGTACATTTGCAGTTAGTCCTTTTTTAGTGCTTTGTCCAGTCTACCGCGCCTCCATTCAAAACGAAGACGTATCATGTCTGAGATTTTTTGTGATCTCTATCGGTCTCAAAGCCAGCGTCTCAATAGCAAGTAACTCTCAGTTCCGCTTTAAGATTCCCACCATAAACCAAGAACAAATCCTTAGTATTTCTTATATACTTAAGAATATTTTTCACAGCAGTCCAATGTCTTTCCAGGATTTCTTTTGAAAAGGATTGTAATGTCTTATCGAAATCCGACATCAGGTCTCTAGTGCATCTCTAACGCACTACTTTATTCCTACTGCCGGGGCATAAGGACATTTTGCATTCGCTCTTCACTCTTACATGTGTAGAATCACTCTTTTGTGTTTTATTTAAGTAGAGTCTTTCTTGCATAGGGATATTGCCATGCTTGGAATTATCCATTCTAAATATTTTCAAGATTTTATCCATGTAAGCACTTTGCCTTAGTCCAATTAACCGCTTAGATCTATCTCGATAGATCTTGATTCTAAGAATAAATGCCGCTTCCCACAAATCTTTCATGGCAAAACACTTTCAAAGATAGGATTTTACATCTTATAACATTGGAATGTGATTTCTCATGATTATTATGTCATCAACATATAAGATGAGGAATGTGACATTACTCCCACTAGCCTTTTGATATACAAATGGCTCATCAAGATTTTGAGTAAAACCAAACTTTTTGATTTCCTCATCAAATCTTTTATTCTAACTTCTTGATGCTTGGTTAAGTCCATAAATGGATCTTTGAAGCTTGCATACTTTCCTAGGATGTTTAGTATAAATAAAACCTTCAAGTTGTATCATATAGATATCTTCATTAATAAGCATTTAAGAAGGCAGTCTTGACATCCATTTTCCAAATCTCATAGTCATAGTACGCAGCTATGGCTATAAGAATCTTAGTAGCTCAAATGTCTACAACAGGGGAGAAGGTTTCTTCATAATCAATCTCATAGGTTTAAGTATAACCCTTCGCTACAAGACGAGCTTTATAGGTGTATAAATTGCCATCTATTCGTTTTTCTGAAAATCTATTTTTTACTCCAATCGGTTCTTAGCATTAGGAGGAGATAACAAGCGACACAAAACGTGATTATCTTTCATGGATTGCATCTCCGCATTCATAGCATCAAGCCCCTTACTAGATTCAAGATCTAGCAATGCAGCTTTATTGTTAGTAGGTGCATTAAGATCCCCTAAACTATGCTCCTCAACCTCTACATTAGACATAAGCGTTTAGGAGCTCGATGTGTCTTTACAGACCTATGAATGGGAGCTACATCTTCTTGAGGTTCGAGACTTTCTGCCTCAACAAGATGTTTGCTAGTGTATATAGAAGGTTATATATCTTCTTCTTGAATTTCTTCAAGTTCTACCGCCCTCTCACTGGCTTCTTGAGAGATTATATTCTTTTTAAAGAACTCAGTATACCTTTCAACAACAATCTTATTTTTAGGTAGGAAGTAGAAGTAGTAACCCATTGTTTCCTTTGGGTATCCTACAAAGATACACTTAATAGATCTTTGTTGGAGTTTCTCAGGCGTGCCACGCTTCACAAGTGCCTCACAACCCCAGACCTTTAAGTAAGACAAATTAGAGACTTTTTATACCATAATTCATATGGTTTCTTATCAACCTTCTTGGTTGGAACCATATTTAGTATGCGTGTAGCAGACTCTAGAGCATAATCCTAAAAGGATAACGCCAGAGTTGCAAGATTCATCATTGATCGAACCATGTCAAGCAGGATGTGATTCCTCCTCTTAGACACGTCATTGTGTTGTGGTGTATATGGAGGACTAAGCTATAGGACAATTCCACAAGCTTTCAGATAATCTTTAAACTCTTGACTTATATATTCGCCTCATCGATTTGATCAAAGAGCCTTTATAGTCTTCCCGAGTTGATTTTCTACTTCATTCTTAAAGACCTTGAATGTTTCAAAGACTTCATGTTTATGTTTAAGTAAATAATAAAAAACCATAACGACTGAAATCATCCGTAAAGGTTATGAAGTAGCTAGCACCTTGTCTTGACACATGTTTAAGTGGACCACAAACATCATTATGTATTAATCCAAGAAGATCTACAGCAGAACCTTTCGTATTGATGCGGAAAAAGGTTTTCGGTCATCTTACAGATAGACCAAGATATGCATTGATCAATGGATTCATCATCCGTTGACTTTAAAAGCCTATCGTGTTGCATCTTTTCAATTTGTTTCTTACTTATATGAGCAAAAACGACAATGCAATAGATAAGTAGAGTCTAAGACTCTAAGTTACGCTTGGCTCTTTTATTGCTAACATTATAAATAGAATTAACATTTGGCACAAGATTAAGCATATCAGTTTCATAAATGTAATTACATGGAATAGCACTAAAATAAAGAACATTATTCTTAGAAACTAAAATACCATAAACGTTGAACAAAACCATTGTCAACCAAATGAGAAACTAAAACAATACCTCTAAATATAGTAGGTGCATAATGATAATTGTGTAAACAAATAACTAAGCCATTAGGCAAAACTAAGTCAAAACTTCTAATAGGTTCTACTTGTGCGCGCACAGCATTGCCCACGTACAGATAGACAGCTCCTTGTTTCAGTTTCCATTCTCCTCCAAGACCATGAGTACTGTTACAGATGTGAGTACCACAACCAGTATCATACACCCAGGATTTATTATGGAAAGAAAATAATTCTATTGCGAAGATACCTGAAGTATTGGCAGAACCAGCTTGCTTCTACTTTTTCATCAACTCAGTAAGGTAGACAAAACAATTCCTTCTCTAGTGAACCACCTCTTTGTAATGGTGGCAAGTCGCGTCCTTTGTCGGGTGCTCTTTAGCAGCATGTGAAGGGTATTTAGGCTTAGGGGAATAAACTAGTTTATTCTTTCCCTTACCTTTTGCTTTACATAACTTTAGCCATTACGGTTTCTCTGTTGGGTTTTGGATTCTAACCACCTTAAATGCAGAGAATTGTAGTGTAGTAGCCTTTTTAGGTAAACCTATTTTCATACTCAATAAGCAGAGCATGTAGTTCACCATTTGTCTTTCCCATGTTAAGCATATTGTAGTTCCTTACGAAGCAAGCAAAGTTATTAGTGAGGCCATTCAGAATTAAACCAACACTAATGTTTTGCGGGAAGACATAATCGATAGGTGTTCTAATTGTTCCAATAGCTCTTCATCTTAGAAAAAATGAGCTAAGGATTGCCTTCTTCTTGTTTGCACGCATGAAAACGTTTGAATTTAGGTTACTTAAACCTTCTCTAACACAAAGCTGTTTCTCACATAGATTTAAGGCTACGAGCATAGACAATGCAACCTCTTCGAACGAAATAAATCTTGTTTCAGTCTTCTAATTCTTGATTGGTAGCACAGACAACAGGAGCAGGAGGTATAGGTTGTTCAATTGTATTAAGTTTCTTTTCAACTCTAAGGACAATCCTTAGTTAATGAAACCAATCATTAAAATTAGTACCAAACAGTTTTTTCTTTTTCAACAGCTTCTGACCTGGAAAGACCGACATGGCTGGTTTATGTTCTGGTGAGTAGGTATTTGACAATAATACAAAAATAAAAGTTCAAAATTTAGTATTTTTGATAATACTCCTTAAAGAAAATTAACTACCCATGTTTAAACATATAAACAGTTAATTTTCTAATGGCTAGAATCCTAATGACATACCACCATCACATCAGTTGATCTGCTAGTAATAGTGTATTCAAAAGGTAATTGACGCTCAATTATTGCAAGACAAGTGCAATTTCTATATCATTATGGGACTTACATATTTCACTTGTGAACAAGCAAAAAGTGTTAAGTAAGCATGTTTCGTCCCATCTATGCCTCAAGCTTAAGGATCTCACCATCTTAACTCGATTAGCTTAACTCGATTAAGTCGCCTAATAAAGAACTGTGATTATATCACCAACGTCTCACGAAGAGTGAATAACCACCTTGGGTTGCAATTTACCTACGTCTCACGTAGAGTAAAAGGCAATTGGAAGTGTTCTTACAATTGGGTGGCAAAGACTAAGTTTCAAAGGGTATTTATCTTGACAAATAACGTGTATCTCAAATATGTACGAAGAAGCATGCATCCATCTTCGTATCATACATTTAAATAAAAAATTTACTCAATTAAGTTATTTATTATAGTGTGTCCCTAAATTTCTATACCAACATGTGTATACAATAGAGACAATACATTATAAAAATAAATTGACGATTCAATCGTATTTTCAAACCAAGATCATAATATTTACCGTGAAAAAAATTAAAGAATGATCAAACCCTATATTGTACTCTTCAAGTGTACAAGTACACAAGTTATTCTAATAATTACTTCATATACCGAAACATGTAGTGGCGCAGGAAAACATTAAAGATCATCCAAACCCTAGACCATCACCACTCAAAGTATTCTTCCTTAAATGATGTGTTTAAAACGGGAATTTTCTAAAAATTCTAGTTTGAAAAAGAAAAAAAAACATAAAAAGCTTTTATAACTACATTTTGGAAAAAGTGGATTTAAAGTTCTTCAATTTTCAACCAGGAATTCTAAAAAAAAGAGTTAACCCTTCTTAGGAAAAGTAGAGAAGAAAACTTATGAAATTTTACAGCAAGTACACACAACCTTAACTTAACATCTCAAATGGCTTTTCAAAACTATTAATCAAACATGTCTTTTTTCCTTGTGCAGTGTTTTCTTTTTCCTTTCTCATGTTTACATTTCCACATGGTGTGAACTAGTCAGGCCCGACATCAAATTATAATAATAAAGGTCAAGCATCAAATGACAAATGAACAAGTCATTAGAAAAACTATGCACTGCGTCTTACGTCTAAGAGAAAAGATGCAGAAAGTTTACACAATGGTCAGCTAACCATTTGATGTAAATGCTACAATGGAGTCCAACATTGGTCTTTGAGCACGGTCACTGGCGTGGAGAACAACAATCACAGGATGTAAATAGATTTGATGCAAGTGAAAACAGATAAGATATAACATAATAAAAGTTCAAACCGTTTTACATCTTACCTTTCCAGTATTTTGTAAACAACACCATGTTTACACGAACGGCCAAAACTAGTACTTACATAACAAAAAAATACCAATGTGATACAAGACTTTAAATGCAATGACCATAAAATTTAGTCTATGGTCAAATGTAGCAAGGCTACAAAATGCCTACAATCTGAAACATATCATGGGAAATCATTATGATATTTTGGTCAGCTACTACTCTGATATATCGCAAAAATAAAACAGAGCAACAAGGATTTGGCTACTAGATATAACTAAGAGAATTCTCATTTTGTTCCTTTCTGGATCATGGTTGGTACCCCATAAATAATTGTCCCGCAACTCATCAGTAACCTGTCATTCGAATTTTTAGCTGTAACAAGACAAGACCCCAAACCTGATTCATCAGCCTTGGACTTTTTTGAAGAATAATCATATAACATACATGGAAAGATGAGGAAAGTTGTTTTAGTAAGAGAAAGAGGGTTGGATGAACACTTAGAGAGAGAAAGTAAACTTGTAATGTTATGTGTGAAAATGAACAACCAACCACCTCTCCAAGGCATGGAGAGGTGTTAATATACTTACACTAAACAAGCGGGCTTTGGCTTGCATGGGTTTATCCATGGGCCTTTGCTAACTAACTATGTAAGTTTCCAAAAATTACTTAACGAGCTAACGACTGTTATCTATGGAAGCGACCGACACTTTCATGTTCCTAACAATCTCCCCCTAAGGGAGGTCGCTCCATCTTACAGAAACTTAAACCTAGCATACTATGCTTTATCTTTAGTCTTGAGCTTGTTCAACTTTAATCATTGACTTGTGATTTGATGTAGTGATCATTGACTTTTAGGTTTGAGCTTATTCCTTTATCTTGACTTGAATGTGATTTTGAGCACCTTGAGATCATCAACCAAGTATAATCTTGTTTCGCCATTTTGTAAATTTTGCCATCTTGTGAACTTGTGACTTCTGGACCGACATGCTCATACCTTTCTTGATACGTTATCTTGAAAAGCTTTATAATGTATCTCTCTTGAGGTTCTTTAACTTTAATACTTCGTCACTTCGGGAAAAACGTTCGGTATCAGAGTAACGAAAACTTCTTTGAAATTCTTTAACTTTAATACTTTGTCACTTCAAGAAAGACGTACAGTATAGAGTGACGGAAACTTCTTTGAATTTCTTTGACTTTAATACTTTGTCACTTCAAGAAAGACGTACGGTATCAGAGTAGCGGAAGTCTTGAAACATGTACTTGAGCTTTCATGATGTCTTTATGGTTGTCGGTCGGGTATGAGCATGTGGTTATGAATCTTGTGAGTCAGCTAGAATCAGGTACCTTCACCTCCATCTTTAAGTATCCTGCATTAAAACAGTTAGCAATAAAGCGGGGGGACGAATATGGCTTTGTCATTCGCCCGTGTTTGGTTGGAGTAACCTTCTAATCCGTGAGGATCGACCTGTGATCAGGTAGATTCAATTTAAGAAGAATCTCCTTGACAAGATTTCCAGCTGAATTATAGAATCTTTCCAACACATATGTATTAGATTCATCAAACTCAACATGTTCTCATTACCGGAACGTATCAAAGCGACAATACGATAGACTCAAGAGTGATATAGTGAATTACTTTTCGTCTCACCGATTGAATAGAAAATCTCCGATTTGAAATCAATCGCTAGTGCACTTGCTAAAGTGGTTTTGTGTCTCGGCATTATTCCTGATTCTCACTTTTTCTCCTTTTGTATCATACCTAAGGACTTCTACACTATCTAGTGGATATCCCTGGATAGATCCCTTCGGTTATGGTTGGATCATGGGATTTGAATACCTATGCCTAACCACCTTATAACTTCATAAATTTAAGTACATGGTCAGTATTTTGGGTATTCCATCATAATCAAAACCAAAATCATTGAAAGGTTCAATCAAAGTGTTTGATATAAATATCAAAAGATTTACACTCTGAAAGTTTTTTATCATCACTAAAAGCTCCCCCTTAACATGTGCACCGTAATCGTAGTACATGATAAGTGTGGAGTGCATTGAGTCCATTTTATATGATCACATTTCAATACAAGTTAGGTTCAGTTTAATAACATTTTCTCCCCTTATCCAAAATGTTAATCCCTTGATATTTTAGATATCAATTGATTAAACGTTCGGGGACAAAATGTTACACAATATCTAATAGGAACATTTTAATGCTCCCCCTCAATTTTTGAGGGTATATAAGACAGTGCTGAGTACAATAATTTGAAATTTTTTGAATTTACTAAGAAATTCTTGAAAATTTTGTACTCGAGCACTCCTTATAATCACCATTAAGTCTACACTATATATATACAAATTCACAAGATTAATATGTACGAGGTTTGACCTGAATGATGAGAACATCATATGATAGAATCATATGGTTCTTTGTAGCAGCCGTAGGTCTTCCCCGTAGTCTCTCTTAAGAAGTTGTCTTAGCTTCCCCCTAAATCAGCAATCCTTCCTTGAGTAGATTCAAAACTTTTTTGCAAGCCGCATCAAGCAGTCTTAATGTATAAAGCCCAGATATCCGAAGCACACAATTAACCCTTTCAAGAATTTGATACCGCAACACCAAAGTCAATTAAGTCCCGGATGAGCGCATTTCTCTCTTCAGGATAGTGATGATATAAATTGAAACACCAAAGTCAACTAAGTCTCGGATGTCACAATTATTCCCTCTAAATAGTCGAAATGATAACTCCAAAGTCAACTAAGTCTCGAAAGTAGACATTTCTTCCTACAGGATACTGACAATCTAAAGGAATCATCATACCTATGTGTACCTCTTCTATCAAATATATCTACTTCTTTTAAGAATAAGCTTAGAGATTGACCGGTCGGGTAAAACATTAATTGAATCAGACAGAATTCTTCTCACGTTTTAAATAATTATACTCCCAACACTTCCCCCTGGGGACTCAAATGATGCATACTGACTAATGACGAGATGTCTCTTCCACCATGTGATTGAAATAGTGCACCCGAAAGATTCAAAAAGACCTAAAATTAAAAGAAGCTAACCTCAAAAGACAAAAGAAGCTAACCTTAAAAGAAGGCCAACTTTTCTTATAGTTTTGATCGGAAAAATATTGTAATAGATATATACGCATTTTCGGTTCTATCGAAAATCGTATATTAGGAGATAATTGATAAACTCGGTTGAAGATCGAGTTTCATAACTTTTCACACATTTTCGGTTTTATCGAAAAGTGTGAATAAGGACTTAGTGAATTTACTCTCGGGAATACGCTTACAAAGTATTAAAATACCACAATTTCACGGTTTTATCGTAAATTAGGTTTTTGAAAAACAAATTTGTCAATTTTTAAAACTCGGAAACTAAATTCGGTTTTATCGAATTTGAAGTTAGATGTGTTTTTGGATTATCCAGTCATCATAAATTTTGGTTTTATCGAGTTTGTGGTAATTGATAATTCATAGTCTTCGAATTTTTCAAAACTCGGTTCTATCGAGTTTGATATAATTGATTTTTGGATTAAGAGTATTTCC
This sequence comes from Tanacetum coccineum, assembly GCA_026074375.1. NCBI lineage: Eukaryota > Viridiplantae > Streptophyta > Magnoliopsida > Asterales > Asteraceae > Tanacetum > Tanacetum coccineum. Next base: position 108,459 of record BQNB010001471.1, read on the forward strand.
GAGTTTAAAACGTTTTTAGTGTACCGAGTTTGTTAGTATTTTTTTCCGAGTTTAGTTCTGTTCGAGAAGTGTACCGAGTTTCATACTACGTGATATTCGAGAACAGTGTTGTCCAAGTTTTACAAGTGTTCGAGAAGTGTACCGAGTTTGGAAATCTTTTCACAAATATCACTCATTTTCGTCTACAAATATCCAATCTTTAAATCATAAGAAATGTCAATATCCAAAACATATCAACAATCCTTTGCTGATGACGGTTCTGAGACTAGGCCTCCCATTCTTGAAAGGGGTAGTTATATACCGTGGGCAAGTAGATTTAGACGATACATAAATCGAAAGAGGGTAAACCAAAAGTGGCTTAACTAACGCTGTTGAAAGGTCCTTATCAGTTTGAGATGTTCATTCCTAACAATTCTACAGTTCTGAAATTGCAAACAGTTGAGGATTTACAAGGAGATGCGTTATTGCATTATGATGCTGAGATGGAGCTCATGAATCTGATTCTTCTTTCTATTCCAAATGACATTTATAATTCTGTGGATGCTTGCACTTCGGCTAAGGACATGTGGAAAAGAGTTGAACGTCTTATGAGGGGAACTATACAAAACAAAGTTGATAGAGAAACTCGTTTTACAAACGAATTTGATCAGTTTGTTGCTGAACCAGGGGAAGCACTTGTTTCAGTTTACAATCGTTTTGCTCAGTTAATGAACGATTTGGAAAGAAATGACATGCATTTTCCAATTGTTACAATTAACACAAAGTTTCTGAATAGCTTGCAACCGGAATGGTTGAAATATGTTACCCAAGTTCGTCTTGCTAAACGTTTGACAGTGGATACGTTTGATGATCTTTTTTATTACCTTCAGCAATTCGAGAAACTGGTTAATGTCTCAAGAGCAAAGAAGTTAGAAAAATCTCATGATCCTTTGGCTCTCGTAGCACACACGGGTTCATCTTCCAGAAACACATCGTCTTATTATGTGACACATCCCACGTCTGTGGTTGATTATGAAGATGAATACCAGCAGGATGATGTTCACACCAATTCTGAAGATCCTCTAACATCTGCAATGTTGTTACTTGCTCGAGCCATTACTTAAAAATTTTCTACTCCAACAAATAATCGTCTTCGCACTTCATCCAATACTAGAAACCAAGCAATCATTCAAGGAGACAGGGTGAATATTCAAAGCAGGAACTCTGGTAATGCTGGAAGAAATAATAGACGAGCTTATGTTCAGGAGGAAATTGTAGAGGGATCGAATGCTCCAAATGAGACCGGAAATGTTCAAAGGACTCTTCGAACCTCGTCTTCAGGAAACACTTCAACTGTTCAATGCTACAACTGTAGTGGAAAAGGACATTATGCTAGGAATTGTCCAAAGCCAAGAGTTCAGGACTCGAAATACTTCATGGAACAAATGTTGCTGGCAAAATAGGATGAAGCTGGAGTAATTCTTATCGATGAGCAGAATGATTTTCCCTTTGCTGATGCTTCAAGGATGGAAGAAATTGAAGAACTCAGTGCAAACATATGCTTAATGGCCAGAATTCAACCAGCTGATAACACTTCTGATGCTGGGCCAAGCTATGATTCTGCATTTATAAGTGAGGTACAATCTTTATCCAACACTAAAATTATTAACAGTACTGTTGGTGATGATCAAATTGATAGCGATATTATATTTGATTTACCTAATATGAATGTTAATAGTGGCATTATTGAAAAAGATACACATGTTCCTAATCTATGTGCGTTAGAGCAATTAGCTAGAAATGCATATCAGGAAGCTGAAAAACAACAAATATTTGCTCAAAAAGTTCAAAAACAAAACACGACTTTGACTAGTCAGCTTAAGTTGTATAAGGAAAGGGTTCGGGTTTTGGAAAACATAAACGAGGATAATAATTATCTTAACGAATTTCTTGAGGCCGGTAAACGAGCAAAACATTTTAGTCAACAAGCCCAGTCTCAATTTGTTAGTGATCGAGATATTATTCGAGATCTAGAAAAACAATGAGATAAATTAGAATTAGATGTCAAAGATTACAAACGTCAAAATGAGGAACTTCAAAAGACTCATTCAATTTTAAAAAGATAAATGAGTGAAAATTAGGATAAATATCATGACACTGTTCTAGATCTTGAGGCCAAACTCAAAAAGAATGTTGATCTAATTTTAAAAATTGGCAATTCCTTACAAGGAATATTTATCCTTGGACCAAAGCCATTGTCTGTGTATGATCAGCAATTAAAACATGGTTTGGGGTACCCAAATCCTTATACACTCAAGCAAGCAATTTCTCAATGTCCAAAGTTATATCTTGCCTCTAGTTTAGGTAACTCAAAAATTTCTTTGAATGTTAGAGATAATAAGGACACTCTTGATGATGCTTCCAAAAGTCAACAAAAAGTGTACGAAAAAATGAATGATCCAATTGCTGTTGCAAATAAACATAATTGTTAGACAATTGATTATGCACAAATAAATGCTCTCTATAAAGCCTTTGTTTCTCAAAAAGAACTTTCTGCTGAGCAAAAATATTTTCCATCTTCTTTTATTCCTTTTGACAAAAATTCAAATGCAACTCCTTCCATCCCGGTATCAATGCCGAGTGAGTCACCTTTGATTATTGAGTTAGATAAGATAAAAAAATTGTTTTCAAAGGTTGTCTGAATTAATTCAAAAGAACTATAAACAAGAAAGCATTTTTTATACGTCACTTGAAGAAATACAACTCAATGATTTTTGTCAAGATCAACTCAAACCAATTGTCAACGAGTTGCGGTTCTATTTTGAATTCTTTAAGACACTATTTCATAGGGATATAAAAGAGATGAAAGATGTTTTTGAGTCTACAGAAAGTGAACTTTGTGAACTAGAGAAGTAAAATAATTTTTTAAAAGATCAACTCTTGGAAGTATCTCTCAAGCATGAAGTTGAATTAAGTGTGTATTTAAATCATGAATGTGTAGACAATTCACTCCATGCTGAAATTGAACAACTTAAAAAGAAATCCATCGAGATTCAAGAGGGTTTGCAAGCAAGAATAAAAATTCTTGAAAAATGTAACACCCCCAAAAATTTACAACAACGCAGCGGAATACCACTTTGGGGAGTTACTTCATAATACACAGCAATAGATACAAGAGAACGACCTCTAGGTGTCGATTGAAAAATAACATTGTTGATTTAATCAAAATCTGAATTTAATATAACATTTGTCCCATAATTTGCATCACAATGAAAAGCTTGAATGTAAAGACTCCAATGCACATCAAATAGTCCAAGCATCTAATTCACCTGAGAAAAACATGCTTAAAAGTGTCAACATTAAAGTTGGTGAGTTCATAAATTAGTTTAAATAGGAATGTAATCCACTGTATCATCACAGTACCATGTAAAAATCCTAAAGATTTATAAAGAATGCATACTATTTATAAACCGGAAAGTTTTATAAGCCATTACTTGTTTTAAATTGGACACAAGTGATTGAAGGGTATGCTTGTCCAGATTATGAGATAATTTCCCGCATGAGTAATATAATTTCCCAGAAAGTGCCCCCAAACTTGAACCGTTAATCTGCCCTATAGTTGGGGGACACTAGTACATTTAATATAGATCATATTGGGCTTGACAACCCGTCAGAGGGTAGTGATCAGTTGAATAACATGAACACCCTGTTTAGGACTTTTTGATTGAGAGGTAGGATATCTAGGCAATTGTACCGTGTATGGCGGCTAAAAGTTTGTGAGCATAAGAAAAGATATATGCCGTGTCAAGGGCTCGGTGACATGGGCTCATGGCGATACTGTTAAATATGGTATTTTGGCAAATACACTATGTATGATGCGTTTTGAACTGTGAAAGGCTTATGGTCCATTAACTAATTTTTTATATTTAGATTATTGAAATCCCTAATTTGATTTTAGAAATTATAGCTTTTGCTGCGAAAGGCGGGGTGCGGGGGGACGGGGGAGGGGGGGGGGGGGTGTAAAACGCTACTTTATTCTTAAAGGAAAATATCTTCTTAAAAAACGAATTATTACAATGCGTTTTTTTGCTAAAACCTATAATTCAGCAGCATTGATTGGACAGACCCCCCTCACCCCCCCCGATCTCCTTCTGCTACACCCACACCCTCTGCTAAACAACAATACAAACTATTCCACACTCCGCCGAGTAGGTTAGTATATGTGCTTGGACGTTCTCTCTTCTATATCTATCACTCTATAAGCATTCGCGTGGAGGATCAAAGACCTTAAGACCGATACGGTTTTTCTCAGTATTGATAATATTGGATATGTTTGTTATTTAAACACACACACACACACACACACACAAACCTTATGAAGTTGTAGTTCTTGTTAAAAATCATAAAGTAAAAGCCCCTATAATATCTCTCACTATCATCTCATATCTCTCACCACGTACACACACACACAATAGAGTAGTATGTGAATTTGAGGCATCTCTCAAATTATTAACTCAAAGGTGTGGTGTAGGTTTCTGTACTCTTGTTTAAATAGTAAACACAAAAACATCTATTGTTTATACTAAGGAAGTCTAGCACCCCAAAGGGTATTTTGCTGCGTGTGATTTTATGGGGATGTTCTACAAAGCTTGCAAACCGGAATGGTTGGAAAATAATGTTACCCAAGTTTGTCTTGCTAAACGTTTGACAATGGATATAACGTTGATGGTCTTTTTTTTATTATCTCAGCTAATTCGAGAAAATACTGGAGCGTTTAATGTCACAATACAAAATAACTTAAAAAATCTCATAAGATCCTTTTGGCTCAATAGCCATACGAGTCATTCATCCAGAAACACATCGTCTTATTATGTGACACATATCCCACGATCCTCTAACGATTGATTATGAAGATGAATAAAGCAGGATGATTTCACTACCAATATGCGAAGATTCCTCTAACATCTGCAATGTTTTAACTTGCTCGAGCCATTACTCAAAATTTTTCTACTCCAACAAGTAATCGTCTTCGCACTTCATCAAATACCAGAAATCAAGCAATCATTCAAGGAGACAAGGTGAATATTCAAAGCAGGAACTCTGGTAATACTAGAAGAAATAATAGACGAGCTTAAGTTCAGGAGAATCGTAGAGGGTCGAAGTGCTCCAAATGAGACCGAAAATGTTCAATAAGACCTCGACGCCTCGTCTTCAGGAAACACATTCACGTTTAAATGCTGACAGAACTCAGTGGAAAGTGACATTATGCTATAGGAAATGTCACAAAGCCAAGAGTTTCGGGACTCTAAATACTTCAATGGCAACCAAATGTTGTTGGCAACAAAACAATATTGAATCAGTATGTAATTCTTTACCCGATGATCAAATGAGATCTATTTCACTTTGAAGGCTGATGCTCACAGATGGTAAGAAATTTTAAGAACTCAATGCCAACCATTTGAGTTGAATTGGGCCAAAAGTTCCAATCCAGTCTGATATAACATCTGATGCTAGGGCCCAAGCGCCTTATGATTCTGCCTTTATAAGTGATGTTACAATCTATTCAATCCAACACTAGAAAAAATGAAAGAACATATGGAATCTACTCATACAAAAATTATTAAATAGTACTATGTGATTGAGCAAATTGATAGCGATGTTCATTTTGATTCATCCTAATATAATGTTTTAATATGCATATTGAAAAAGATACACATGTTCCTGATCTATGTTCGTTAGCGGAATCGCAATTACTGAGAAATGCATAGTCATGGAAGCTGAAAACAACAAATATTTGTGGCCCACATAAGTTCAAAAACAAACACTACTTTGACTAGTCAGGGAGTTGTACTAAAGGAAAGGTTCGGAGTATATGTGAAAACATAAACGGGGAAAATAATTTATCTTCATGAATTTCTTAGAGCCCGATAAACGAGAGCAAGAACATATAGTCAAAAACCTCAGTCGTCAACTTGTCGTGATCGAGATATTATACGAGATCTAGAAAAACAACGAAGATAAAATACTTAGATTTTGATGTCAAAGATTACAAACTGCGGAGAAAAATAAGAACTTCAAAAGACATCATTCAATTTAAATACAAAATGGAGTGAAAAGGAGGATAAATATCATGACACTGAGTTCTAATATCATTGAGAGCCAACTGAAAAAGAATGTTGATACTAATATTGAAACTTGGCAATTCCTTACAGGAATGTCTATGCTTGGACCAAAGCCATTATCTGTGTATGATTAGCAATTAAAACATGGTTTGGGGTACCCGGATCCTCATATACTCAAGCAAGCAATTTCTCAATGTCCAAAGTTATATCTTGCCTTTAGTTTATTAATTCAAAATTTCTTTGCAATGAGCGTTTATTTAAGTGGCAAGTCTCAATAGTTTAGGGTTCATTTGGTAAATATTTAATATAGTTTTTATAAATATCAGTTCGGGACTCATTTGAGCGACTTAACGGACGATTCAACTCTCGTAACTTGCGCCATTGTTTTTCAAATCATTTTTCTGATAAAAATGAGTATTTATTTGATAATATTTCAAAAATATTTTATAACATTTAATAAAATATTTGTTATTCATTTTGTGAACTGGTTTCGCCTCGTCCGAAATAAAAATGGATTTAAGCTCGAGTATTCGCGTTATCAACAACGCTTTTCATTAAAATGATGAATAATTTATTTAATATTTTTAGATAAATGATAATTAAATAACAAAACAAATTTAATTATTTTTGTGGTTCCGCGTTGTATGTTATTCATTTAATCTTTGCGGTGCTGTTTTAGCCCTTTTCGGCTCGTTTCCAGGTCTCAGGCAAAACTAAAAAGTTGTCAGGAATGTCATTCCACGTCAAATTGCTTTAGAGTCCGAGTCGTGAAAACGTGATTTAGATGATCGTTCTTATAAGTCAAGCCAGACCCTAAAATCTCAAAGATTGAAATCGTCATTCTAAATTCGAAAATTCTCGGATGTTACAAAAAAGATGTTCAAAGCTGTAAAAACCAAAGTGTTGATTTTGAATTAAAGTTACAACATGAAAAAGAAAAAGAAAAAGAAAAAAAGGATTCAAGTTTTCAGAATAATAACACAAATCCTCTTGATTATTCTTGGATTTCAAAAATGAAGAAACTTGAAGATGAGAATGTGTCTTTGGATTTTACGGTACAATCTTTGATAAAAGAACGTGACAATGTCAAATTAGAATATCAAAACATTTTTAATTCAATCAAAAAGACACGGTATCAAACTCAAACGGAAATGGACGAATTAATTTCTCATGTCTCTGAGAAAACATATGCATATGGTGCCATTCGTGCTGAGAATCAGAATCTTTTGATTACCATATCTGAGTTAAAAAGTAGACTGGTAAATGTTGAAAAAGGTAATTCTGTAAATACTAAGTTTGACAAGACAAATGGTTCTCAACCTCTTCTTTATGTCACACCATTACACAAACATGTTATTCAAAAGAAAACAGATGTTACAAAATCAAAAGAAGACCATGTCATGTCAAAACCAGTCACTTTACAGACTTCGCCTACCAAATAAAGAAGGGTAAATTCAAACAAGAATGTCATAGCACCTGGAATGTACAAAGTTGTCACAACACATGAATCAAAAACAAACAAGACTAAGCATGATTTATCTTCTACAGGAATGAATGTTGCATCTAGTGTTATAAGACCAATGAATAGAGATTCACATGTCAAGGATAGTGTCTTAACTAACTCTAAGAAGCCAGCAAAGAAAGTAGTAGTTTATGTTAGGAAAAATAAGCAAATAGATATCACATCTGAAACTGTTATCTCAAACAAAGAGAATGTAATTGATATTGATGTTCCAAACGCTCATAAAGTGAAAACTTTGTTATGTGTTTCTTGTATACAAAATGTGCTTATTCAATGTCATGATAATTATTTTGCAAATTATAAATTGAATGTGCGTTCGAATGTTCCTAGACCCTTATCCACTAAATCTAGAACACCCAAATCTTATGATACTACTTATGTAGTTCGTAAGACTAGGTTTTTTAAGGATTCGACACTATCTAAGTCTTTTGATACTACTTATGTAGTCTCCAAACCTAAGATTGATGTCGGAAGCACCTCAAAAGCTAACGATAAGGTTTCTAGTACAAAGAGAAGAAATGTACGCGATAAGTATTTAAGCACATACATGCAGAACAAGATTCAAACTAGTCGAATCTAGCAAAAATAGTTTGAATCAAAACCAAATGTTGTTTGGTCTCCTGTTAACATAAACCCAAATGGTCAGAATAGTCGTTCATCTGAAAAACAATCGGTCTCTATTAAGAAATGGGTAGTCAAATTTCCCACATGTCCATGTGCTGGTTTTGCTTGTGTTGCAGGTAGTACAAATTGTTTTGTGGATTGTTGATAGTGGTTGTTCAAAGAATATGACGGGTGATCGATTACTACTGAAAACTTTCATTGAGAAATTCATGGGCACCATTCGCTTTGGACATATTCTTGTGATCATGGATGATTATTCTCGATATACATGGGTTTACTTTCTTCATATCGAAAGATGAAACTCCAAAGATTATAAAGAAGTTCATTGCTCAAGCTCAACTGAATTTCAAAGCCAAAGTTTGTAAGATTCGTACAGACAATGGTATTGGATTCAAAAATGCAACTCTTAAAGCTCATTATGAAAAGTTAGGCATCATGCAACAATTTTCAACTGCTCGAACGCCTCAGCAAAATGGAGTAGTTGAAAGACGTAATAGAACTCTTGTTGAAGCTGCTCGAACGATGCTTATCTTTTCTCGATTTCCTAAATTTCTTTAGGCTAAAGCAGTGGTTACCACTTGTTTTACTCAAAATCGGTCAATCATTCATACATGACATAACAAAACACCTTATGAGTTATTACGAGGCAGAAAGCAGAATGTTGAATATTTTCATGTGTTTGGTTCATTGTGTTATCCAACAAATGACCGAGATGATCTTGGAAAAATGAAACCAAAAGCAGACATTAGGGTCTTTATTGGTTATGCGGAAACATCAAGAGGGTTTTGAATCTATAATAGACGCACTAAAAAGATTATGGAAACCATAAATGTCAAGTTTGACGAGCTCACAGCTATGGCTTCTGAACATGATTGTTTAGAACCCGAGCTTCAACGATTCATAAATCATAATTCATCAGCAGAAGAAATGAATACCCCATCAAAAGAAGATTTGGATAATTTGTTCGGTCCAACGTTTGAAGAATATTTTAAGAAGACGTTTTTTGATACACCCATCAATTCCGTTGCACAACTGACTCAAATTCATGAAGACTCGCCTTCTACATCTTCAATTATTGTTGACGAACATGAGGCTCCTCCCATTGTCACTACATCTGATGAACAAACCTCTCCAATTTCTTTAGCTGAGGCTGATGACTTCAATCAAGAAGATTTTGCTGATTTTGATGGCAATTCACAGTTTTGTTTCATATAATCCTCCAAGTCATGAGGAAATTGAGTCATCAACAACGGCTCTAGAACCATCAAATGTGCAAAATTTCCACCAAGTACAACCCTCAACTCACATTTGGACAAAAGATCATTCTCTAGACCAAGTTATTGGTGACCCAACCAAACTTGTCATGACTCGCCAATGGCTACACACATATTCTGAGGTATGCATGTATGCACTAACTGTCAGCACTATTAAACCAAATATCAAAGAAGCTATG